>VMDO01007192.1:0-93457 GCA_007922755.1 Pedetes capensis | reverse complement strand
AGGTCCAACCCTGCTTAGCTTCCAAGATCTGATGAGATTGGATGACACAGTGAAACAGTTGCAGGTATTATAAAGTGTAGGATGAATCTGTTAGAAGTTGTATGAAGGTCAATGGCCACAGGGCACCTGTCCATGGGTGTGACACCATTATGGCTGAAGTAAAGAACTGTAACCAGAAAACACCAGCAGCTTCTGAATATAACTTTCATGTGTTATTTGGGGATCTGTGTTCAATGTGATGGAGTCAACACGTACCTTATAAGGACAAGCTCAGGCCTGACCCAACCTGGAGGTCAAATGATATTCCTAGATATCTGAAGACATAATGAATGTAGCTTAGGTTGAGGAAGGCAAAAGACACACTGATATTATCATATGAGTGATTCAGGTGAGTTAAATCCAGAAACATGATGATATGAAACAAAGATCTATTAATCACCATATGTGTGGGATTCAATCACACAAATATGTAGGCAGAGAAAACTAAGTGTTAATTAAACAGGTCAAATAATAATCAAGGATCATGTAAAGGCAAGCTACTACAGAATGAAATATTCTTTCCTCACCTATTGCAAGGTCCACAGGTGACACCCCTGTAACAAGGACCAATTGAGAAGAGAAAAGCAAAACAAAATTATCTAATAAAGTTTTTTGTGACATGAGACCACACAGAAATGAAGACCTGAAGGCTCAAAGAAAACTTTGTGTTTTTGTGTTTAGGGTCAATAAAGAATGGACAGTCACAAAGAGTTGAGATCGGGTAAAAAGGTGGTGATTTAAGAGTAATAAACTGTGATGAATGGGAAACCTAGCAAGGCTTGTTTGTTCACATTCTTCTTGGCTTCTTAATATCATTCCTCCCCTTGAATAGGGACAGGACCCTTGTCACAAAGGATCTTAGGTCCTATTTTCAGAGGAGGTAAGTCAGAGAGTGACCTTTTCCAGATTTTATGGCTTCCTTTGGGGGAAAGGAATTCTAGTTTATATGATAAGCCATGGAGGAATATTAGGAAGGAGGGTTGGAGAAGGTCATAGGGACCTTGCTTCTGAGGTTCTTCTAGTGTCCTTCAGTTCCAAATACAATTCTATTTGGGGATCTGGCGGGGGATTAATTCCGGGACCACATCTCCACCCTCACAACTACTAAAAATCTGTTGACGCTCAAGTCTTTTTATATAAAAGGCATATTATTAGCATATAACCTACAAACATCTTCCTTTCTACCTTAAATCATCTCTTGTTGTTAGGTGCCATTGAGTCAAGTCCAACTCATAGCGACCCTATGTACAGCAGATCAAAACACTCCCCGATTCTGTGCCAGGCACACGATCTTATTTATGTTTAAGCTATTGTTGCAGATACTGTGTCAGTCCATCTGGTGGAGGGTTTTCCTTCTTTTCGTTGATCTGCCACTCTCCCAAACATGATGTCTTTCTCCAGGGATTGATCTCTCCTGACTACATGTCCGAAATATGTAAGATGCAGTCTGGCCATTCTTGCTTCCAAAGAACACTCTGGTTGCACTTCTAGGACAGATCTGTTTGTAAATGATGTATGAACAGCTGCTCTACTGCATCGGTTAGGAAATATTGACAAAAATAATCCAAGTGTTCCATACAGACACAAGTTTTGTCTTCAAATGTTTTTCATCTGGAGTTGATTGAGTTCATGGATGCTGAGTGCAGGCTATATTCAGCATGCCAAGGTGCAGTGCTTAGCAGTATCATTTTTGAACTCTGAGCCCACTTAACAACACATGCCAGATATCAGGTCATGAAAGGAGGAGAGTGGGGGAGGAGTGGAAGACAACTAAGCAGGAAGTTACCATATACCTTGCCAAGTGTGAAAGGAGGTAAGCGATGAATGAGGACTCAACCAGAGGCAGCGGATATGTCTCACATCCTCTATTAGAATTTACTCCTGTTGTCTTTTTTATTTTTCAAAACTAGGTGTTATTTTTCCAACACAACAATGCCATCATCAGATCTGTTGTTGCTGTTGTTAGGTGCCGTCGTGTCCAACTCATAGTGACCCTACGAGCAGCAGAATGAAACACTCCCTGATTCTGTGCTAGGCATATGATTTTATATATATTTAAGCTCATTGTTGTAGACACTGTGTCAATCTATGTAGTGGAGGGTTTTCTTTTTTTTCATTGACCTGCCACTCTCCCAAACATGATGTTCTTCTCCAGGAATTGGTCCCTCCTGACTACATATCCAAAATATGTAAGATTCAGTGTAGCCATCTTTGCTTCCAAAGAGGTACTCTGGTTTCACTTCTTCTAGGACAGATCTGTTGGTCCTTTTGGCAGTCCATAGTCAATATTTTTCTCCAGCACCATAACTGAAAATCACCAATTCTTCTCCTCTTTCCATTATTCAGTGTCCACCTTTCAAAACCATATGATGCCACTGAAAATATCATGGCCTGAGTCAGGTGCACCTTTGTTTTCAATGTGACGTCTTTACTTTTTAATACTTTAAAGACATCATTTTTGCCACAGGTTTTCCCAATGTGATGTATCCTTTGATTTCTTGACTGCTGCCTCCATGGTGTTGCTTATAGAACTAAGTAAAGGAAAATCTTGGGCAACCTCAATCTTTTCTCTGTTTATCATGAAATTGCTTTTTTTGATGTAGAGTCACAATCCATACTGAAGACTATATCCTTTGATCTTCATCAGTAAATGTTTCAAATCCTCTTCACTTGCAGCTAGCAGAGTCCTGTCATCTGCATAATGCAGGTTGTTAATGAGTCTTTCTAATGATGATGTCATGTTCTTCCTTATAAAGTCTAGCTTCTTGGATTATTTGCCTAGCATATAAATTGAAGAGGTACAGTGAAAGGATACAGCCCTGATGCACACCTTTCTCAACTTTTAACCATGAAGGGTTTCCTTGTTCTGTTTGAAGGACTGCCTGATGGTCCATGCACAGAATCCTCATGAGTACAATTGAGTGCTGTGATATTCTCATTCTTCACAGCATTATCTGTAACTTGTTATGATCCACATAATCAAATGCCTTTGCATAGTCAATAAAACATAGACAACTTTCTTGTAGTCTCTGCTTTTAGCTAATATCCATTTGGCATCAGCAATGATGTCCCTGATTCCCCACCCTTTTCTGAATCCAGCTTGATTTTCTGGCAGTTCCAGCAGTTCCCGCAGTCTATATAACTGTTGTAGTCACTTTTGAATGATCTTTAGTAAAATTTTGCTTGCATGAGATATTAATGACATATTTCAATAGTTTCCACATTTGTTTGGATCTGCTTTCTTGGGAATAGGCTCAAATATGGTTCTCTTCCAGTCAGGTGGCCAAGTAGCTGATTTCCATATATCCTGGCATAAGTGAGTTAGCATCTCCAGTGCTGCATCTGTTTGTTGAAGCATCTTTATTGGTGTTCTGTCAACTCCTGGGGCCTTGTATTTCACTAATTCATTCAAGGAAGTTTTCACTTCATCCTTCAGTACCATTGGTTCCTGATCATATGCAACCTCTTGAAAAGGTTGGTCATCCACTAATTCTTTTTGATATATTGACTTTGTGTATTCCTTTCATCTTCTTTTGATATTTCCCTGATTGGATAATATTTTCCCTGTAGAATTCTTCACTATTGTCAGTTGAGGCTTGCATTTTTTTCTTCAATTTTTTAAGTTTGAGAAAAACAGTGTGTTCTTCCCTTTTGGTTTTCTGTCTCTAGCTCTTTGCACATTATTATACTATTTGAGTTCGTTTTCTTGAGTTGCTGTGTGAAATATTCTGTTTAGTTTTTTTTTAACTTCATCATGTCTTCCTTTTACTTTAGCTGCTCAACATTCAAAGGCAAGTTTCAGAGTCTCTTTCGACATGTAATTTGTTTTTTTCTCTTTTTCCTGTCTTTTTAATGACCTTTCACTTTTGTCATGAATGATGTTTTTGATGTCATGCCACAAACCATCTGGTCCTCTATCATTAGTGTCTTATGCATTAAACCTGTTCTTGAGGTGGTCTCTGAACTCAGGCGGGACATACTCAAGGCCATATCTTGGCTCTCATACTCTTGTTATAATTTTCTTCATTTTCAGTTTGAACCTGCATATGAGCAGTTGATTATTTGATCCACAGTCAGCACCTAGTCTCTTCTGACATTTGATATTGAACTTTTCCATCATCTCTTTCCACAGTTGTAGTCAATGGTTCCTATATCTTCCATCTGGTGAAGTCCATGTCTATAGTCACCATTTATGTTGGTGAAAAGATGTATTCAAAATGAAAAGGTCATTGGTCTGACAGAATTATATCATGTGCTCTCCAGCATCGTTTTTGTCACCAAGGCCATATTTTCTGACTACTGAGCTGCCTTCTTTGTTTCCAACTTTTGCATTCCAGTCCAATAATTATTAGTATATCCTAATTATATGTCCAGTCTATTTCAGATTGCAGAAGCTAGCAAAAGTCTTCTCTATCTTTATTTGTGGCCTTAGTGGAGGGTGAATAAATTTGAATAATAGTCATATTAACTGGTTTTCCTTGTGTTGTTGTTGTTGTTGTGGTTGTTGTTGTTGTTAGGTGCCATCAATTTGTGTCTGAATAGTAGCAACCCCATGTACAGCAGAACAAAACACTCCCAGATTCTGTACCAGGCACACGATCTTACTTGCATTTAAACCTGTTTTTGTAGACTGTGTCAATCCATCTGGTGGAGGATTTTCCCTTTCTGTGTTGATTCTCCACTTTCCCAAACATGATGTCCTTCTCCAGGGATTGGTACCTCCTGACTACATGTCAAAATTACATAAGATATAGTCTAGCTACCCTTGCTTCCAGGGAGCACTCTGGTTGCACTTCTTCTAGGAGAGATCTGTTGGTTCTTTGGCAGTCCATGGTATATTCAATATTTGTCTCCATTGCTATAATTCAAAAGCATCACTTCTCCTGTCTCCCTTGTTCAATGTCCAGCATTCAGAACCATATGATGTGACTGAAAATACCATGGGATGAGTCAGGCACACCTTTGTTTTCAGTGTGACATCTTTACTTTTCAATACTTTAAAGATATCTTTTGCCATAGCTTTCCCCAAAGCAATGTGTCTTTTGTACTCAGACTATCTCCCATCCAAGTACTAACCAGGCCTGACTCTGCTTAGCTTCCAAAATCTGAAAGGATTGAATGCCACAGTGGTATGCCTGCAGGCAGTCTTCTTGTAGGCATATGGATATTATTTTTATCACTGATAGCATTGTACCTCAGGAGAGATGTCTTTTTTTTTTATGATGAATGCAACCCCATTTCTCTTCAATCTTTCATTACCAGCATAGTAGACCATATGATTATCAGATTCAAAATGGCCAATGCCAGTCCATTTTAGTCTACGGATGCCTAGAATGTCGATGTTTATGTACTCCTTTTCTCCTTTGAATATATCTAATTTTCCTAGATTTATACTGTGTACATTTCATCTTCCTATTATTAATGCATGTTTACAGTTGTTCCTCCTCATTTTGAGCAGTGGCACAACAGCAAATGGAGGTCCCTGGGACTTTACTCTATTTCTGTCATTAAGGTAGATGCTACTTTCAGGGGGCAAATTTTCCCCAATAGTCTTTTGATTGACTTCACACCTGGGGAATTCATTTCTGGCACTATATCTGATAGTATTTCTCTGCTATTCATAGGGTTTTCAATGGCTGGTTGTTTCAAAAGTGGGCTGCCAGGTCCTACTCCCTAGTCTTAGTCTGAAAGCTCAGTTGAAACCTGTCTACCATGGGTGACCCTGATGGTATCTGTAATACTGGTATTAAAGCTTTCAGCAACACAGCAACAGTTGAAACCTGTCTACCATGGGTGACCCTGATGGTATCTGT
Organism: Pedetes capensis; assembly: GCA_007922755.1. Taxonomy (NCBI): domain Eukaryota; kingdom Metazoa; phylum Chordata; class Mammalia; order Rodentia; family Pedetidae; genus Pedetes; species Pedetes capensis. The sequence continues at coordinate 87,605 of VMDO01007192.1, read as the reverse complement.
AATACTGGTATTAAAGCTTTCAGCATCACAGCAACACACAAGCCCCTAGTATGGCAAAATGATAGTCATGTGGCGAATCATCAGACCTAGCTGTTGTGACTTTATGAATACTCCTGAAAATTTTAGAGAGGTAGATTTTAGAGTTCTTGCTAATACTCTATAGTTCCATTTATTATCTGAAGTTTTCTTCACATGCCCTGTGGATGTACATCATTGTTAGTACCTGGGGAGGAAAGCAAGTCCATGATCTGGGAGCCTGGCTGAGTTGTGGTTCTTCCATCCCTTAGAAGTGCTCTAGTGAGGCTTTTCTCAACAGTATATTTGGCTAGGTCCATTTCTTTGCTCTGCTTCCCAAATTTCACTTCCATTATAGTGACAATGGTTATTCCATCACTGTTCCCTACCCTGTAACCAGGTGATCACTAGCTAGGAGATTTGTGATGGACTGTATTTCTACTTGTGGGGTTGCACTGAAATGTGCTATGTGATAATGAATTAGGGCAATGCAATGGGGAGCTAGGAGAGAGCTCTTACCTCAACTTTCACCTCTAGCATAAATTGCTGCTTCCTCTAATTTTTCTGGTTAACAAGTCTCCAGATATCATTTCCTTCTATGGATTTAACACACTGTTTTCTCTGACCACATTAGCACATTGACCAGTAGATGGCTTCACACAAAGTCCTTTGCTTTGTTACTGAGCTTTATCTTATCCTTAATGCTTTTGAGATTGAACTATTCATTGTGGCAGTTGGTACTATTTGTAATATATTTAAGTGACTCTGAACTCTTGGCTTTTAACACTCTCATCCAATTATAGGTTCAGGTCATGAGGTGAACTATGTGTTTATGGCTGTTATCCAGCTCCTTGAGTAGAGATCAGGTCTGAAGTATTAATTATCCACCAAAGTGGATGAAATCTTTCATTTTTTTTTCATTCTTTTGGAACTCAATTTTTGGTGGAAAGGCAATTCATTTAACTTTATGAGATTAATTTCCATATGTATTCTTGATATTATGATTGGCTTTTATATTTGACCATTGTTATTGACTCAGTTCAGTGAATTGTGTGATTTAAAAAATTTGAACCTACTTGATGAGAAAAAGCCAAGAAATGGAAGAACTCTTTTAATTCTATAAAGCTAGATTCTGAATGAGCAAGAAAATTTTTGTTAACATTATTCCCAGTCAATGGAGGGGGCATCTCTTGACCAGAACAATATTCTCAATAATATTAACATATACTCAGCGTTGCATATTATTTCAAATGCCTACTTTTGGCGTCCTTCTCAATTTCAGACAAATATCTACTTCTGGATATTTTTAAAGGATACAATGTCATGATTTTGAATGTTTATTTATTTTTCCAGGTTTGTTACTATATCCTTCTTTCCATTGAATATATATTTTCTTTATCCTTGTTTCTTATAGCTTTAATACTGAAATGTGCCATTGCATTGTTCAGTAATACAGGATTTTGTAATTTAGGAAGAGAGACTGCAATATTATGATATGTATATTTTGGTTTTTCACCACAGTTCTTGGCTCATAACTCCCTCTCCAAGACAGGGCATAGAAACTAAGAATTTCTCTTCTGTAAGGCTGGCCATTGAAATGCTAATCTGTAATTGCCTTTAGCAGTCATAAAGGAATTCTCTGACATACTTATGGAATATTAGATCTTAAGACCCTCCTCATTTCAGAGGGTTCCTGCCCCATGCTATGGAGGAAGGAATGCTACATGGAAAGGACAGAAAGAATTTCAATAGATAGACCTTGTTGAGTTTCCTGACCCAGTCTATTTACAATCACGCCTATCCTATGAAGACTCTATAAAACCCTAAAAGACAAGATTGAGAGAGTTGAACATGTGGAGATTTCTGGAAGGTGGTGTACGTGGAGAGGGCATAGAAGCCCCATATCATTTCTCAAGTACTTCATCCTATGCCTCTCTTCATCTCTGCCCTCTGTAATCATTTTTCCTTGAGTTTAGTGAATTACTTGAGAAAATTAATTAAACTTGAGGATTGGGTGCCACAAGCTGATTTATAACTGGTCTGACAGATGCACAGGTAAGACAACCTGGGGTTTGTGACTGACATCTAAAGAAAAGAGTGGGGAAGTCTTGGAGACTGAACCTTCAACCTGTGGGATGTCACACTATCTCCAAGTAGCCCCTGACAGAATGAACTGGATTAGAGGACACCCAGCTGGTGTTCACTGCAGAATGAATTAACTGCTTGCTTGTTGGTGGAGAAAAATCCCCACACCTTTTGAAGCCACAGAAATCTATGCTGACTGTGGCTTGTGCGAGTACAGCCAAAAAAAAAAAAAACTTTGTTACCCCTAACAGAGAGAACTTTTAGCACCAGAAGCTGAAACATGTCTTCAAAAGATGGAAAAATACAGGGTACTGAGGTATGGTATGTGTACCAAGCAGGATTATAGAAAGCTGGAAAGCTTGATGCCATCTGGGGACAAAGGATTGAAAGGAAGATTTTAGAGAAGTTCAGGGACTCAAATCATGAGTAATAAACATGTGGTACCTGATCCGAGACTCCATTGGTGAAAAAAAAAATCAAGAAAATTCTCCATATAATTTACCGCTTGACAAATAGAGAGTGAAATTGTTTAGGTTATTTTCATAATCTGTCTTCCCAAGTATTTGCTGACTGCTGAAAATGTGGAGAAAATGCAGAAGAAAGGTAGAAATTCCAAGTTTCTAAAATATGCAGCAAAGACAGGAAAATGTCCAACTTCATTCTGTAAAAAGGTAGGAAGAATCTATGTGGAAGACTCAGTAATACAAAAATGATGATAAATTTTCTTATTTATGTAGTGCTCATTCCTCTCCAATATGCATGTCCACATATCACATCTTACTACTGAATCGGAGCTAAGTGTTCAGGTAGGGCATGACTCCTCTTCTTCTAAGGTTTTTTGATAAGAACATTGAGGCCAAGCAGGGAAGAAACATCTCATTCTTGGTCCTACAGTGAATTATGGTTACTCCAGATCCAGAACAAAAATTATAACAGTATGATTTGTCTTTCACCCAGTGATTCTTGCCTCAGGATTATAGATGAACTGGGAAGGTCTAAGATCCTGAAATCTCATCAGCAGTAGCTCAGCAAGGCCATGGTTTGCACAGAACAAAAGTAGGAAATTCAAGTACCATCTCTGGTTACATCCCTCCAACAGGATGGTGAAACTGACAGGCAGGAAGCCTCACTCATGCCTTGGAAACCAAGAGGCAAAACTTACTGAAGATAACTAGGGAATATACCTGATCACTGACTGCTTTATTTATTTTTTTTACTACACAGTTTCCTATGTTAATCTTGATTCTGCAGGTAGGATATACAACTTCTAGCTCAATTGATTCAGCATTACTTTCCCCTTTCCTGGGTTCTGTCACTATTCCTGAAGTTTGGGTGGAGACAGGGATGGTGAAAGGGTGAGCCATTGTTCCTTGGTCCTAAGTTGTCCATGTTGTGCTCTTCATTATAGTCTATTGGGGTCCCTTAAGTCTACCAGTTCTCCTTGCTGCTTTGGTTCTTTGCTTAGGGCAAGATTATAAGGGCTCCTCCTACTGAGGACCAGGGTTACACTAGATTTGGTTCACAGACACATTTTGTTTAGCTCACAATGTTTTAAGAATCTGAAGTTCTACTTGAATTATTTGTTTTTCTGCTTTTTCTTGAAAAAAATGGAAATTCAGTAACCCAGTGCCTGAATAATTATTGCATGGGAGTAGCCACCTAACTGGTACTACTCCTTTGAGATGGCATCTGGGCTCCCTATTTCTGCCTGGTCCCCTCCTCTCCCTATTGGATTGTACCTGGATTGACTTTCCTGTGCCCCTATTCAATGCTACACACCTGTATTCTCTCTCTGGGTTTAGTTTCTTCCTGAGTATCTCCTTTTGGAGTATTGGCATAGGCGCCTCTATTCCTGGGCTGATAGATCTCTATCCCCTATCACCTCATCTTTTTCCTCTTTCTCCCATTCAAACTCTTTCTCTCAACTAAAAGAAGACCTTTATGTTTTGGGGGTGATGGAAGTGAGCTCACTTTCCCCCAATATGTTTCTAACACTTTGTACCCATGATTCAGGCCCCCATTTTAGAGACCAGTTGTAAATACAGGCTTCTTATACTTCTGACCAATCCCTGATCAGAAGTTCCCATCACACAATCCTTGGGCTTGATAGTTTGTTAGAATGAGTCCTAGAATACTCAAAGACACTTTACTTAATATGACAGTTTATTATAAAGGCTACAAACAATTCAGGTTCAGGCAAGTGAAAGAGATGCACAAGGCAAGGTATTTGGGAAGAATATGAAACTTCCTTTCTCTGGCTGTGCCACATTATGGAGGCTTCATTAAGTTGTTGTTGTTGTTAGGTGCCGTCGAGTCGGTATCCGACTCATAGCGACACTCATAGGGTTTTCAATGGCTGATTGTTTCAGGATTGCCTTGGGAGTGGATTGCCAGGCCCTTCTCCCATTTTTGCGGTACTGGGAATTGAACTCGGGACCTTAGAGACTGCAGCACAGCGCTCTACCAACTGAGGTAAATCCCAGCCCGCTTCATTAAGTAGGCATGATTAATTCAGTCATTGGACATTCAATTCAATTTCTAGTTTCTATTCCCTTGGGATGGGAGAAGGCATGTCAATCCACTCCCAAAGCAGTCCTGAAAAAAGCAAAGAAACAAATAGCAACAACAACAGAAAAACAATCATCCATTGAAAACTCTATATGAGTAGCTGAGAAGCACTGACAGTGCAGGCATAGCACAGTGTTGGGGAGTATTTAGTTCTGTTGGACATAGGGTCACTGTGAATTGGACCTAACTCCATGGCACCTAACAACAACAACAACATCCCCTTGGAGACAGGAGTAGGCTGAAAGTTCCAAACCTCTAATGACATGGCTGGGTCCACTAGCAACCAGCCCTCATCTTGAAGCTATGTAGGGGCCCAGAGTCACCCCAGTAGGATAATTTCAATGTGGTTCAAGGAGCATATTATGAATAGCAAAAAGGGTTCCTCTCATTCCTGTCACTCTAGAAATAATGGTTTTAGGAGCTCTGTACTAGGAACTGGGGGCCAAATGTGTATTTCTTATTCTATTACAGAATCATAGTTTTGAAATTCAGAATGCCATAGTCAAGATTATTCCTGTTTTCTGCTTTAACACATGCCTACCCTGGGTCAGGTTGTCTGCCATTTGCCCTCCAGCCTCCCTCTCTGTCTCCTTCCTATTCTCTCTGTCTGGAGAAGCTGATATATATGGACTATCTTAATGTGATGGCCTGCCTTCTTACATCTTCTTGGGTTTGATCAATGGGCAGCTCTACCAGCACATCTGAGGAAAGGAGGAGAAGAAAGGTGAAGTGTTTATACCTTCTTACAGTCTCCATATTGTGGTAGCTACTTTTTCCCTTCATGCCTTTTGGCTTGTGAATGGTGCAATGCCCATCTTACTAGCCTCAGGGAATGGCACTATTTCTGGTGGTTGTTTAAACCCTTCCCACGCCTTTGTAAATAATCTCTCTATCAAACATTTTCAAATTACTCAATTTGAAAGTGCCATCTGTTTCCTTTTGGGACTCTAACAGGCACAACAGCCTATGCAATTGTTTGTCCAGAGACATATTCAGTAACATTTGTGCAGATTTTAAGTTTCATTTAAAAATAAATTCAATATTAAAATCCAACATATGAATCATGATATGGTGTAAGAATTTTCTAGACAATAGTCATATTTGACTCAAAAAACTCTACAGTAACTGAATGGAAGCTTTCTAACTCCAGCATTACAACCTTTTGGCACACAAGCAATCCCCAATGCATCACTTTCTTAGAGAACCTAATAGTATTAAAGCTGATACAGAATAGAAAAGGAATGGGGGTTATTTAAGGTCTCCAACAACCAAAGTAGACTTATCAGTATCAACTTTATCATGGCCTTCACCATGACCTGAGTGCAGAAGACCTTAATCAGAACACAGAGCTCCTCATAGTTAAATTTTTAATGTTCTTCTAAACACTGTCTGAGATTAGACAGCTTGGAAATCCCAAGAATCTAGTAAAACAGCACCTTTCCCCATGCTGTAAGAGTACCCTGATCTTGTCTTTTTCTCCTCTGAATTGCACTCAGCTTTAACACTGGGAGTTATCATTCTTGTTAGAAGCCTTTGTAGAGAATGAGGAATAGAGGATTCACCAGCATATATTTGATACCTAGGGAATAAAGTGTTTACAGGCATTTCTACATGTTGTTCAGAATACATTAGGTTCAGCAAATCAGATGAAACTATTGTGAAACCAAATCTGGCTTTCTTCCTTGTTTTAACTTTCAATAATTCACAACTTGTAGTCTGATTCACAAATTCATAAATTACATATTTACAGTGTTGAGATATGTGGAATATAATGTCATGTGTAAGTAGAGAAAGATCACCATTAATTACAGATTTGTTTTTCATAAAACTAAACCAGCTGGTTCATTTTGATGGTTTCTTGGTTATTGCTCTCCAGGTCAGTTTTTTTTCCCCCTCCTTTCTGATAATATAGCACATTTATGAAGTATCTACCAAAATAGCTGTGAAAAATGACCTTGTTATAACTGAAGGAACTTCATTACATTTAAGTGCTTTTTTGAGAAATATTGTAAAAGATGAAAAATGGCCATCAGAACAGGAGAACAGCATATCCGAGGGAGTTCAGTTGGATCTCTTCTCTGACCTTTCTTCTTTGTTAGTTCTACTTTACTCTGACACCTCCTAAACAGCAGCACATTCTATAAGTCCAGCCATCTCCTTTGCTCACTGCACTTTCCTTTGGAGATCATCTTTCCTTTCAAGACTTCAGTCACTCCCCTGAATGAATTATACATTTAAATGTATTCCCTTTTATCTCTTGTGTTTCATATGGTTTTACTATCTTAGGTCTTCTCAGACTCCTCCTAGGACATGATAGAAGAAGTGCCATATAACATAAAACCCCCACAAATATAGGAGAGTCAAATGAACTGATATGTATTGACAACATATTTGTGAGTAATTTAAACATGTAACTCTGAATCTTTCCACATGAATGACTTCCAGAGCTATAACTATTTACCTAATGCTATCTTCTGAGTAATAGTCCTGCAAAAAGAAAGGTCCCCAAACCCATTTTATGTACATGTCCTTCCTTCACCTCAGATTCAACATGACCAAGGTCAAATCAATAAAAACATCTCCCTGCTATCAGGGAGAAACTAAAACCCTTTAGATTCTGTCTGATATGCTTATTCTCAGTGAACAAATGGCGCATCTCTGTGTGTGTACATGTGTAGTATGTGCTCACACACCTAACACATATGTGATGGGAAAGAAGTTAGCCTTTCTTTGTATTAACATACTCACTTCTCTCTCTGGCTGTCCATCTATATCCAGGAAGTTTCCAAATCATGCGTTCTTCCATTGAAATAACTCCTAAAGTCACCCTTCTTCTCCATTCCAATTTTTTTTCCTTTCTTATCCCAGTTCACTATCCCCTCACTTCTGGACTATCTCAATACTTGCTTAGTTGGTCTCCTTATTTCTTTCCTGATCTAGGCAGTAAATAATTCAGTTGCAGGTATTATGCCTCATTAACTTCTGTTGAATGACCTAGCATTTGCTTCCTTTCTGGAAAAGACCATATTGTCTGTACTCTAGGTCCTGCTACTCATAACATATTGTCAGTTATATCTGAATTACTTGCATCTGCTTAATCACTACTATGACTTTCTCTACCATAGAAGATCTTGCTCTGTACCTCTTTGGAAACTCATGGCTTTTCATGGGGTGTCCTTGGCCGAAATGTATGATGTTTACCAATGTGTTGTGTTCATGATTATCTGGCAGCATAGGCATAATATTTAATGTAATTGATGTCTCCTATTTAATAATGGATATTACATAATCATTATTTAGAAATTTGCTACTGAGTTGACATCTGATTAAGAATAATTGAAGTTAAGAACCTGTGAATGTTTGGAGAATAACTGTTTGTAGTGTGTACTGTGCAATGTAGTATAGTTATTGATAGGCTGCAGCTGACTTTCCCTGCTGTTAATATTCTGTGCTTGACATGGTTAAGTGGGCGTTGAGATACTCAACTTTAGTGTTTCTTCCTGCCAACAGAAGGACAAAACATTTACTTGAAACAATAATCTAATGAAGTGTAAGTGAGCTAAAAGGAAGAGCAAGAAAATTTTATGCTGTTAGATGAGATAAATGAGCATGATGCTCATATATACTTTTAACTCATTTTTGCAGGGTAGCTTTAGATGAGAATATTATTTTAAATGTGAAGATCATGAAGATCTATGTAGTTATGATAATTATGAGAGAACTTGAGTTAGAAAATTTAGAGTGTTAATCATTAACTGTGCCAATTAGTTATTCCAATGTCTCTACTCGATTCAATTCAAGATACATGGTAAAACTGCAAAGAGAGCCCTTGTGAATGCATAGAAATGTTCAGGATGGATGAGTTGTAAGAAGTGGGTAAAGACTTCATTATCATGTAAGACTTGTCTTTTGTCATGGTGACCAGCACTGATCTAGATAGTGGCTGCTGTCTTAGCCTGGCTCCCAAAGTGAAGACAACATGAAACAGAATTGTGACCAATCTCACTGGACATGTCTGTTGTGGTCTAAAGCCCCTGAGGTGTGAGAGATGTTACCACTGCATTACCTGGCCTATCCTAACAGATTCACTGGGTGAGATTCTGGCTATATACCTCCTTGGCTGTATGACCTGTTGTTGTTGTTGTTGTTGTTGTTGTTGTTGTTGTTAGGTGCTTTTGAGTTGGCTTTGACTCACAGTGATCCTCATAAGGTTTTCAATGGGTGATTGTTTTGGGAGTAGACTGCCACATCCTTCTCCCATTTTTGCAGTGCTGGAGATGGAACCCAGGTCCTCAGAAAGTGCAAAGTAGAATTCTACCAACTGACCTAACCCCCAACCCTGTGACTTCATATATATATATATATATACACACACATATGTGTAATATATATTATATATTATATATGTAATATATATTATATATGTAATATATTATATTATATTATATTACATTATATATACATACATATATATTTGTGGTTAGGTGCTATCAAGTCAGGTCTGACTCCAACTCACAGCAACCCTATATACAATAGAACGAAACACTACCTAACATTATACAGTGCCTGGCACTATATTGTCAATGCTTCTCTTCTATTCATAGGGTTTTCGATGGCTGATTTTTCAGGAGTGGACTGCTGGGCCCTTCTCTCAAGCTTATGGCACCTGGTATTCCCAGGTGGTCTCCCATCCAAGGACTAACCAGTCCAGCATTGTTTAGCTTCCAAGATCTGGGAGGACATATACATACATATTTATATATTTGGGCTGAGGTTTAGCTAAGTTTGTAGAGTACTGCTCTGCACTCTCTGAAGGCCTGGGTTCAATCCCCAGCACTGCAAAAATGAGACAAGGACCTGGCACAACAATCTTGAAACAATTAGCCATTGAAAAACTCATAAATAGTAGAGAAGCACTGACATAGTGCCTGTCATGGCACGGTGTTGGGTAGTGTTTCATTCTGTTATAGTACATAGGGCATGCGCACACACACACACACACAGACAAAGACAGAGAAGGGTGCCAAAAATGTATACACATTTTAAGAGATGGTCTCTGGGCATTACTTTTCAAAGCTGAATTATGATGGTAACCACTTTGAGCACCTCTTTAGTTGCAGAAGTCAAAAGTAACTTGTATTCATCTTTTGTTATTGCTATATATTTAGGGGGAGAAGGATGTGGCAACCCACTCCCAAGGCAATCCTGAAACAATCAGCCATTGAAAACCCTATGAGGGTTGCTATGAGTTGGATACCGACTTGAAGGCACCTAATAACAATAACAACAATATATTTAGGGGGCTGGGATTTAGCTCAGTTGGTAGAGCACCGCTCTGCAGTCTCTGAGGTCCTGAGTTCGATTCCCAGCACTGCAAAAAAAAAAAAAAAAAATGGGAGAAGGACGTGGCAATCCACTCCTGAGGCAATCCCGAGACAACCAGCCATTGAAAACCCTATGAGGGTCGCTATGAATCGGACACGACTCGAGGGCACCTAAAAACAACAATATATATTTAGGATGACAATTTTAATACTTAAAATGTGTACACACAGCTGGGCATGGTGGCGCACGTCTGTAATCCCAGCGGCTTGGGAGGCGGAGCCAGGAGGATTGCAAGTTCCAGACTAGAGGAAGTCTATGTAATTTAGCGAGACCCTGTCTCAGGAAGTAAGGAAGAAAAATAAAAAGGCTGGGGGGGCAGCTCAGTGGTCCAGCACTTGCAAAGCATGCGGGAGTGAGGCCCCGGGATCAACCCTCAGTACCACAAAAAAAAAAAAAAAAAAAAAATGTGTACACAGTTCTTGGCACCTTCTGTATGTATGTTATTATTTTTAGATGCCATCTAGTCAGGTCTGATTCATAGTAACCCTGTGTACAACAGAACAAAACACTACCTGACACTGTGCCATTCCCAGCACTGTAGTCAGTGCTTCTCTGCTATTCGTGGGGTTTTCAATGGCTGATTATTTCAAGAATGGGCTGATGGGTCCTTCTCCCAAGCCTACAGTACCTGGTATTCCCAGGCAGTCTCCCATCCAAATACTAACCAGGCCCTACCCTATTTGAACAAGGGAGACAGGAGAAGAATAGATGTTTTGGAATTATGGTGCTAGAGATGAATATTGAATATACCATGGACTGACAAAAGAACCAACAGATCTGTCCTAGAGGAAGTGCAACCAGAGTGCTCCTTGGAAGCAAGGATGGCTAGACTGCGTCTTACATAGTTTGGACATGTATTCAGGAGGCGCCAATCCATGGAGAAAGACATAATATTTGGGAGAGTGACAGGTCATTGAAAAAAAGGAAACCCTCAACTAGATGGATTGACACAGTGTCTGCAACAATGGGCTTAAACATAAATAAGATCATGTGCCTGGCACAGAATCAGGGAGTGTTTCATTTTGCTGTACATAGGGTCAGACTCAACTGACCCTAGACCTTGAGTCTATGAGTCAGACTCAACTCCATGGCACCTAACAACAAGAACCCTGTTTAGCTTCTGAGATCAAACAAGATCAGGTACCAGGATAGTATGGATGTAGACAAAAATCATTTTTTCCCTCCCTATTGTTGTTATTAGGTGCTGTCGAGTTCGGACCAACTCATAGCAACTCTATGTACAACAGAATGAAACACTACCCAACAAGATGCCATGCCTGGCACAATGTCAGTCCTTCTCTGCTATTCATAGGGTTTTCAATGGCTGATTGTTTCCAGAGCGGGCCAATGGGTCCTTCTCCCAAGCCTACAGCACTCGATATTCCCAGGTAGTCTTCCATCCAAGGGCTAACCAGGCCAGAGATTGTTTAGCTTCTGAGATCAAACAGGATAAGACTCCATGGTGGTATGGCTGTAGACTTTGTATGTCTCTCTCTAAATTTATATATACATATATGCAGATTATATGTATGTATGTATATATATATATATATATATATATATATATAGTTTATATAGTTTTAAAATGTGTTATTCATTTTGGGAACTTAAAAGTTTTTTTTTTTGTTTGTTTTTGGCAGCACTGGGGAATTAATTTGGGACCTCATCATGCTAGGCAAGCATTCTGCCACTGAGCTTCACCCTGAACTCCTTTTTATTTTTATTTTGAGACAGGGTCTTGCTAAATTACACTGCCTTCCTCTGACCTTGAACTTGTGATCCTCTTGCCTCAGGCTTCCAAGTTACTGGGATTGCAGATATGTATCACCACACCTGGCTTAAAATAGTTCTTGATTAAATTTGATTAATTTTTTGGTGGTAGGGCTCAAACCCAGGTCCTTATACATGCTAGACCCATGCAGGTCTTAATTTTAATGGTAATTTATGCTGATAGTAAATCTAACTAGTAAATAAGAGCAAACAGTGGGAGCAAAAATTTACTCCTTTAGGTCCCAATATCACCTGTAGTGTCCATTCCAGAAATACCTACTATTCAAAATTTTTGTGAGACTGGAGATGTAGCTGAGGGATAGTGTGCTTGCCTAGCTTATGCATTGCCCTGGGTTCAATCCCCAGCACCACACATAAAAGTGAGTAATCATAGAAACATATTTTCATACACAATGTTTTTTAATGCTTTTTTTCATTTAGTAATATAGTTTGAACATTGCCCTTATTTTTCTTTTTAATGGTTTTATAATATTTGCCCATGTAATGAACTGTGGTCTTATAATTTGTCAATAAAGTCTTTTCTTTTTTCCTTTTGAATAAATGAGCACTGTTATTATTTAACACAGCTTAAATTTTTTAATGTACAAATTAAAGACAATACTATAGCAACCAATATAGCATATGCTGCTCTCTTTGTGAAGGGAAATAAAAGCAGAATAACAGTGATATTTATAAACTGAGATGGTGAACACTAGTGCCTGTAGAGACCAGGGAGATAAATAAGTAAAATCAGAGATGTGGGCTATGGAAAGACAGTGCAGGGAGTAAAACAGAGAGGAAAAGAAAGAGAAGAAGAGGGGAAGAAAGATAAGGAAAAGGGTGAGAGAAGAGATTTGTGGTCACCATAGAAAGCACATGTCTTTCTAAAGTGAGAAACTGATACTGAAGTTGTCTGTTTTCACCACCAATTCTATCCTATCCTTGGCAATAACATTTTTCAAGAGATATCAAAAATCTCTCCATGTATAATTATGATGTTTTTAAAAGTCAGAAACTAAATCAGAAACTTTATTTTTAATGCTCAAGCCCAGTTAAATTTATTTTTGGTGATTGGGGGCAACTACATATAGTCAGGGCATAGTTTAAAGAATATAACTACATACTATCACCTCATCTGCATAATTTAATGTGTTATGTATCATTGAAACTTTCTACCCCTAATTATGTCTTTTTAAATCCACACAATTGGCTTTATTTAGAAATCTTTGAAGAAGAGTATTCCAGGGTAATCTTATTTGTTCTTAGTATTGTAGTGTAAAATACTTGTGAATCATATAAGAGGAGTTGTTGATGACTTTCTTTGACTTGCCATTACCCCCTCCTTCCATATCAGAAATCAAAATGGAGTCTTTCATGTTAATATGGTAGGAACTTGATGTCCGTAAAGTACTGACTAGAAAGCACCCAATGCACTATATCACATTGGTTTAAAAGCAGATATCTTACTAAAGGACTTTGAAAAGCACATAATTTATCTCCATATTTTCCCCTTAACTTATTAGTCAACATATATTTTAATTGATTTAATTAAAAAGAGAAAAAATCATATATAAAAATTGATATGGAATTCTAACATTATTGTCTACTTACAGTTGTTCATTCTTACAAGTGATCTAAAATTAGATACAGACAGCATACTCTTTAAATAGTGAAATACTGACTCTAGAGAGAGTTTGAAAGCCTAGGTTGCTGCAATTAGTAAAACTAATTATATGTCTCAAAGGAAGGGAAGGTATTTGTAGAAATAACAAATTTATTCATGTTGTAAGGTTAAATGCATGCTTATTTATACTTATTTATAAATTATGATGAAGATGAGTTGGCAGACTTAAAGATTTGGAAGTTATTCTTTCATGGGAGGATTCTATTATGAAATATACAAGTATAGTTGAACAAAGAGTTTTTGTTCCATCTGGTTATATGTGCTGAGAAAACCCTTCATTTTTGATATGTCTGAATATCTCCTTCTTTCCAAACTTGGTAATTTTCAGGAGTCTAATAATAACTGAAATTCGTTTTTAAAAATGTGCCAAGAGAACCTACTTTTCTGTCTGATTTAACTAATGTAACTATTAGATTTAATCTGTTTAGTTGGGAAAAATTAGTTTGTGACCGCAAATGGCTGTCTGCATTAATTACATCCAAATGAACAGAGTAATTTTTAGAACGTTTTTTGCTATCAATTTTTTTTTTTTTTTTTGCTTGCTTAAATTTTTCCCCATCTATATCAGTCAAAGTTCACAGAGTAGTTCTACAGAGCCAGGAGCCAGTAGGGTGTTCTAGAACCATACACACGTACGCAGTGCCCCCGTTCCCCCTCCCTCCCTTCCAAATCCACAGGGCTGGAGACTGGCAAATCTGAAATTCACAGGGGAAATGGCCAGGCTGGAAACCGACCACTTCTGATGCGCCAACCCACAGGTAGAATTTCTTCATCTTCAGGGAAACCTTACTTTTCCTCTTAAAGCCTTTTAACTGACTGGATGAAGCCCACCCAGACTATCAAGGCTAATCTCCTTTGCTTGAAGTCAGCTGGCTGTAGATGTTAATTACTTCCACACATGACCTTCACAGGAACATCTCAATTACTGTTTAAATGAATAACTGAGCACTGTAGCCTAGCCAAGTTCACATAAACAACTTACCACTACAATATCCTTCTTTGCACCTCTAGTGAACCTTCATGAATCACCCAATTGAGTTTCTTTGTGAGTTTATTTAGCGCCTGCTGCAGACGCCTACCTTGGAATTTGCAGTGCACATTATTGATGTGTCTGCCAAGGTCCTCAAACTGTGTGTGTTCCTGAGGTCCCACAGAGTAAGCCATTTTCTCTGTGTTCCCAGTGTGTGGTATGAGAGGTGACACAGAATAAGTGATCAACAGACTAGCACTCCTTCCTTGTGCCACGTCATACTCTTTACCATTTTACTGAGAAAGACCCTACCACATTTTCCTCCTTAACCTACCCCATCCATAGCTTTGAATGAGACATGTAACTTAAATTTCAAGAGAGTGTTCGTATAATCCAAACAAAACATGAGGAATGAGGACTTTTGATTTTAATCTTGATTTTAGGGTATAACTAGCTGGTCATCCATCAATCTCTAGGGCTTGATTTTTCTCATCTGAAGAACATGAAGGTTGAGTGAGATTATTGTTTCTGTGTCTGAAGTGGCCTGAAGGTATATGAGAAAACTGAGCACAGGCATTTACTCCCCTCCTTCCCCAAACCCACTGAAATGAGAGGGAGAAGGTACAATAGAGAGTAAATACAGAAAGGTGAATTGGGAGGCAGGGATGGGCAGGGAGGGTCATCAGATAAGACTTACAAGTAAAATTCTTGATTATAAAGAATGGATGGAATATTTTAATGGATAACACCAAGTGAAATAACCTGTAACTGATGAGGCTAAGTCCACAGTCTAATATTAGAATTGCCAGCTTCAGAAAGTAGGGATGGGAGAGGGCAGAAAGCAAAATCCTTAAGGTCTGCTTAAAAGTTGCAAGACAGCATCTTCCTTCTTTCTGTCTGTGAAGAATAACTGCAGGCTTGACATTTATGTGCATATGAAAAGCAGAGCACTCTTCTCTCCAGAAACTAGAGATTGAATGAATTGAAGGGCTTCTAAAGTGAATGTCAGCACTCTAGAGTTAACTTCTCCTCACACTGGCACTTGTGGGAAACTTTAGTCCAACAACTTCTCTCTCATGGTGAAGAAGAATCTTCCAGCTTGCATGAGTTGCCCAATTCAGCACACTTGTCCAGATTCCCCTTAATGAGACAATGACTTCCTTTAGTAAATACTTCCTTCTCAACCTCCCTTGAAGCTGATATGGCCATGTGACTAGGTTCTGGTCAGGGGCATGTAGACAGAAGTGGTATATGCAGCTGCCTGGTGATGTACTTGGAGACAGCACATATATTACTCCTTCTGCTCACACTACTTGATTCAATACTAAATAATTTTAATGTGTTCCCAACTGCATAAATTTTGCTACTTTAAAAAAATGTTTACAGTTAATCAAGAGATAACTCAAGGAAGACTAAATAGTGGTTATAGGGTACAATTTTAACATTTTAAATGTAAAAGAAACAATAAAGCTGAAAACTTCTGAAGTAGACATCAAACACCATTTATAGCTGATGGAACAGCATTATGATTATGTGTTTTCATAATGAAGGAGAAAAAGAATAATATGTCTTTCAAGAGAAAAAAAAATATGACTGAAGACTGGAATAGTAAAAACAAGTCCCCTTCCTTTTTTTTCCAGATGGGAGCCATGAAAAATGAAAAACTAGATACCTAAATTTATCAGAGAGTTTTGTGGCTACCTGAATAAACTCAAAGAGAAACTGTTGGAGAAAATTCTAAATCAAAAGTTAAGATGTCATACTGTTTGCTTAAAATCTAATTACTAGAACTTAATGTTCCTTGTTTAAAACATATACATTCTATCCTGTAGGTCACTTCCTATCTCCTTGCTTATCTGCCCGTCTCCACCCTGTAATCCACTTCT
The DNA here is from genome assembly GCA_007922755.1 of Pedetes capensis. NCBI lineage: Eukaryota > Metazoa > Chordata > Mammalia > Rodentia > Pedetidae > Pedetes > Pedetes capensis. The sequence goes on along the minus strand of VMDO01007192.1, from coordinate 71,242 downwards.
CAATTTCTTACAACTGCTAGACTCAGTCTATTGAATGTACTCTCCACCCTGAAATCCACTTTCTAATATCTTGTATCATGTAGAAGTTACCTGCCTATTTCCATGGTAACTAGCTTAACCCACTTACAGATGATCATGTAGGTGGTGCACATGTGGTTTCAGCTGACAATTCCCCCCTTGTAAACTATATAACCCTAGGAGAACAGGGGTTCAGGGTCAGTCCTGAGAGGACTCATTTCCATAATGATACATTTTTTTATGTTACCCAATGCCTGAGTCTCAAAGTATTTTCAGTTTTCTCATGCTGCTTCAAAATCATTAAAGATAGCTGGTTGTAGAGAATGAAATGAGATGGAGTATCAGGTATATGAGTGGGAGATTTGTGTGTTTCATTTTATGTCCTACCATACCTTTTTTAAAAACATTCTACATGTATCTGCTTGATACAGTATCAATAAGAACAATACGTTTTATAGCCATAACCAAGTTCTAAAATAGTACTATCCTGTCAGATCCAGGGAGCTAACCAGAGTCGGGCCTAGTTAGTGCTTGGATGGGATACTGCCTGGGAACACCAGGTGCTGTAGGCTTGGGAGAAGAACCTTGCAGCCCACTCCCAAAGATAATCAGTCATTGAAAATCCTATGAATAACAGAGAAGCACTGACAATACTGTTTCGCCTGTTGTACGTAGGGTCACTATGAGTCAGACACCAACTCCAGGACACCTAACAACAATTTATTAATGTTAATTTCTTCACACAATAGGATATATTTGCATGTGGTATAGTGACCTGATTCTCTCTATTTTATTTCAGTATATAGACTACTTTTCTTAGGTGTTTTCTCTTTGAGAAAATATTTACAAGAAAATAAGTATAAACATTTTTCTTTGGTTGTTAGAAAGTTCCAAAGTCCGCCCCTGTGGGATACTGTCCTCTCTGTAAATAGAATAATTGAGAGATCAGATTATTTTGGCATATTTACATAAATTTTGCTCTGGGGCATAAACAAGTTAAAACCATGAGTTTCCACAGTAGAGAGAAGTTTGTATAGAAGGTAGGCATCAGGGCATGACCAGGAGATTTGCATGTCCATTAACTGCTGTTCCCTGCCCATCCTGACCATTTATCAGCTTTGCTTCACTCCTCTCTCTCTCTCTCTTTCTCTTTTTCTCTCTCTCCCTCTCTCGTCTTTTATCCATGTAAACTGGATGTTGATGAATAGTAGTGCTCATGGGATAGAATGGACATAATCAGAAATGTTCATTCCATTCTCTCTCTCTGCCCCTTAAGGTTTTTTTCAGTGGAGATAGTTCTTTCCCTGCAACTAAATGAAAATATGATTCGCCCCATGACTTTTCTGTTAAATCTTCTTGTTGTTAGATGCTAACTCTTAGATGTGTCTACAGCCATACTACCCTGGTGTCTGTGCTCGTCAGATCTGTCAAGCTAAACAGGGTCAGGCCTGGTTAGTACTTGGATGAGAGACTCCATGGGGATACTGAGTGCTATAGCCTTGGGAGAAAAACCCGGCAGCCCACTCACAAAACAGTCAGCCATTGAAAATCCAATGAATTGCAGAGAAGCACTGACAACAGTGCCAGGCATGGCACTGTGTCACTTAGTACTTCATTCTGTCGTACATAGGGTTGTTATGAGTTGGACCCAACTTGACAACACTAACAATAACAACAACAACAACAACAACAACAACAACAAAAACTCTTAGTTAACAAAATATCCTAACATCAGTTGACAGGACAATCTCAGTCTCGTTCAGAGTTCCCAGTATCAAGTCATGTGTATCAAAACTCTGCATTTTACTTAAAGTTTACTGTTCTTTCTTTACTTCATCAGCAGCCTGCTATGATGAGAGAGAAGCATACTTTTTCTATTTTCTGTTTATACCTATCATTTTTTCTCTTCCATTAGTTTGAAAAACTTCAGATTGTTATTTTATCAGAGGAAGGAAGGAGTAGTTTGGTGAATAAACGATGAAGAGAGCTTCTTTGACAGCTGGCTTTATTTATGTTCTTACTGTTTGTCCAGAGACTCAATATCTAGTGATGTGTCCCTTGTAGTTCTTCTGACCTGGGTGGTTATATTCCATTTCAACAGTTACTCATTTATTTCTCAATAGTGTTGCCAGACAAAATAAAGAACTCCCAATTAAATTTGAATATGAGGTAAACAATGCAAATGTTCTGAGCATATATATGTCCTGGGTATTAAATGGAACATACTTACATTGAAGCTTTATTTGGTTTTTAGCTGAAATCAAATTTAACTGAGCATCTTATATTTCTACTTTCTAAATCTGGAAACTTTAACTAGAGAGCATTTTTGAGGAGGATCTGTTCTTTGGGACTAACCAAATCAGGGCATTTTATCATGCTATGCTCTGGTACAAAAAAATATACATTATAAACTTCTCTCTTTTTAAAAAATGTAGCTATCTGAAAATGCAACTCAAATGTTAAAATGTTAATCCATTTAAAAAATTATGCCACCATCTGTATGCAGGGCTTCAAAAACTGAACCCAAACACTTACACTGGACCTGTTCCAGTTCAAGTAGTTTTTGCAGTGTAAACATGTAATAATACTTGTGCCTAGGTTTAAATCCTATGTGTAGAAAGCAGGGCTTCAAACAGATCCCAAACCCAAGCCGGAATCCATTTCCGATTCAAGCACTTCATAACCTTTTCTGACTCCTATCTTTATCTATGATTCTACCAGTTGAATAATTTCACTAAATTTTAATTCTAGTATTTGCTAATCCATCACCACTATATCTGTACACTATTGAGATAATACACACAGTGAAAGGGATCCTGGATCTACATCACAATTTAGTGGATTCCAGAAATTCATGTATTTTGAGAAGGGCTGTGAATATTTAACAACAGAGTTTAGAGCCAGATGTCATTTTCATTATGGGGGCAGTCAAATTGTGTTTCTTTCAGGAACATCAGAGACATCTCTGCCTCTGAATGGAATAGTTTATCCCCTGTTCCTATTCTGATCAGGCTTGTTCTGAGCAAAGTCAATTCCAATCAGTTTGACTCATTATTCCTCACAAGATTGAAGGCTGGGTATTTTTACTCAATAGATAGGAATTTCATGTGACTTCTCAAGGTCACACAGCAAATTTGCTACAGAGAAAAGAATGTCTTAAGAGAAATAGTTTTAAAGATATTTGTCTCTAGTATCACTTTCTCAGGTAGCCAATTTCAGGTAACCACAAAGGTAAATGGATACAGGTAACTAATTTATTTTCAATAAATTAAAATAAAGAATCCTTAAATCATATGGTATATTCCTTTGAGTCTGAAAAGAAGTCAACACTAGAAATGTTAACATAAATGTTAACTGTTTATTATAGATTAAGCCTGCAGCCATAGTGTTGTGTCTGATTCCATCAGATCTCAGAAGCTAAGCAGGGTCAGGCCTGGTTAGTACTTGGTTGGGAGACCACGTGGGAACACCAGATACTGTAGGCTTGGAAGAAGGACCTGTCAACCCACTCCCCAAAATCAATCTGCCATTGAAAACTCTATGAATAGCAGAGAGGCACTGACAATAGTGATTCACCTGACTCCACGGGACCTAACAACAACAACATTATAGATTAGAGGCAAATAAAGCATGGCTGCTTACCCAAAAAACAGTGTAAAATATTCTAGTACAAAAATGTTAAGAAAAGGACTAATAGCTATATACCCAAAATGCCATTCTATACTATTCATGTCATATCCCCTGAAGGAAGTAGCTAACATTGCTGTCTTCAGTACGGTTATGATAAATTTTTAATTTAAAATTTTAATTTAAAATTTAGGTGCATTAAGATGAATAACAATAGCTAATAATAAAACAAAACAATTATAATAATGTACTATAGTAAAACTCCTAGCATCACTATTCTTGAGTTATATGAACATAAGCACTGCCACACACCACAGCAGTCAATCTGATAACAGAGATGGGTACTAAGTGTCTAAATAGGTGGGCAGCATATACACTGTGGATATGCTGGACAAAGGAATGATTCATGTTCTCAATGATGGGGCAAAGAATAGTGCACTATTTAATTGTGTTACTCAAAACAGCACATAATTTAAAAGTTATTAGTAGTTTATTTCTATAACTTTTCATTTAATATTTTCAGACCACTGTGGATCACAGATAAATGAAACTACAGATAAGGGGGACTGTTGTACACAGTATTCAGCTACATTGTGTGTAATAGTTCTACTTGGTTTAGGTGGAATTGATTTCTAAGAGTCCCCTTCCCTGTGTGTTTCTGCACAGTGGTACATAAAAGTGGAATTTGGAATGTAGAAGTGAAGCAGCAGCTGTTACTCTCTATAGGTTTTTATGGTTGGATGTGGAGACTGGAGATGCTGGCAGGTTAATTTTGTCTTCATTGTCTTCCACCCTGTATCTTGCTCTTTTTCCATCTGTTCACCTGAAAAGCTGAGCCTGTCCAAGCCCAGTATTAGAGGCTGAATGCAGCCTCACAGGGGTAACAGCCATACAGAGGCAAGCTTCCCTCCACATGAGCCTTCCCTTCCTAGTTCTCCTGTGGTGGCTGGGCCTGCCTGCTTTTTCAGATTGACGAGACAGTGTACAGCATTCCAACTTTTCCCCAGTGTCTTCATTTCTCCAGATTTTCATGCAACTGTATAGGGTCAGACAGGTATAACAAATCCCACTTCTCATATCTTCATTTCCTGAAGCCCAGCTTAGGTAAACATCAGAATTCCTCCCTAGAACCAGCCCACTATCAGAGTAGTTCACTCTACATTGTTCAGTTGTCTGTGTTTTTGCAAAAGGTAAACTTGAGAGTTTGGTGTGTTCACATTTGAACATAACAAACAAATGTGCACTGGCTATATATCTGTGAGTAATGGGAACTTCTTGAGAATAACAATCTCATGTGAGAGGGAAGCTCACAGACAATGAAGCCAGCTCACGAGCTTTGGCCTCATTAAAGTGCTGCGATTTTAACTTGTGTGGGAGTGTTGCTACTAAAACTGAGAAGCAGGCACCCTGTGTACAGAGTGAAGGCTCAGAGAAATTAATCCAATAAAAGTCAAAATGGTATGAAACTGCTGATGGGAGGGGACAAAGTATTTTTACAGCATGTAGTTTAAAAGGCCCTGACACTGTTGTCATATACTTAAATATTTGCATTATTACAGTGCATCAACTCTGAAGACAATCCTCACTTCTCCATGTGCAGAGTGCTGCCATGCCCTGCCCACTCCCTTGGCATTCACCTGTAAATGCCACTTCCTGGAATAGCTGTGACTCTGCCTGAGGCTTTCATCAGGCAGTGAGAGCCTGTCACCCATGCACAAACAAAGCAGAGATGGTAGAGCAATAATGCCCTTGGAGGTGTCTCTCAGTGACAGCAAGAAGTCAGTGGATGCCCACTCCACCTTCTTCCTCACCATGCTGCTGGAGTTAACTCTGAAGTGAGCCTTCTATAACAATCTCTCAGAGCTTCCCAGTGGGACTGAGCTCTGGTTGTCCTCAGTGGGGACCTCCTTGACAGTGCCCCCTGTTTTAGCCACCCTCCCTTCTCTGCCCTGCTTCCCTACTCCCTTGATGGTGTTTCCTGCAATCCTTCCTAGGAAACCATTTGCCTGTGAGCCTTTGTCTTCTGGTCTGCTTCTGAGGGATTAAGACTAAGACTTTTTCTTTGGTTCTTAGCCAGGAATGGTTCTTCCTGGCTCTTTGGTCTCGTTGAGGATGGGTTTATGATTCTAAAATTAAATTGGGTAAAAGGAAAGGGAGTAGGCCTTTCAGGTAAAGCAAAGATGCCTACTCATAAAGTGCACTAGGATATTAAGTTAGTAGTTTCCATGGAAGACTCAAAATGAATTTCAGGCCTCAGAGAGTGGTATGAGACCATAAGGGAGGAAGGAGCCCAATGAGAAGGCCTTCAACAGGGCTCCCTGGTTAATGGGCTTTGGGGAGGAGGGATACAGTAGACCGGTGGCTGACTCTGGTCCAGAGAAGGTAAGAGGTAGAAAGTGGGAAGCTTGCTTCCCTGAAGGTAGAGCAAGGACAGATAGTGCATTCTTGGGCTTGCCCAACACCCTCATCCTAACTTGATAATATAATTCCTATTGGTTGACAAAGAACATGAATGTTTCTAGTGAAATGGTGGTTTCCCTTGTACGTGTGTGTGTGAGAGAGACAGTGCATGTTGTCTTAGATCCTAAAAACAGGATCACCTACAGCGGAAATGGCCTTTAGGAGAAAGAGGCTGGAGTAAACAGCTTGATCTCTAGCTGTTTGAGAAGTAAGACTGCTGGATTCAATAAATAAAAATACAAGGTACCCAAGTTAAATGTAAATTTTAGCCAAACAAGAATTTTTTTCAAGTATAAGTACAACCCGAGTGCTAATTGGGACATATTTATATTTTAAAAGTACTCTTTATTTAGCTGATGTTCAAATTTACCTGGGTATCCTGTATTTTAACTGGCAACCCTGCTTCTAAATCACCTCTAGATCTCAATAGGAGTGGAAGTAAGGTAATTGTGAAAATGCAATACTTGCTCTGATACTTGTAAAAAAAATTATCGGATTAGAAGGTGAAGGTTTTTCTTTGATCCCACACTGAGTTAAAAAGATAATGAAAATATAATGCTTAACCCAATTAATTTTTCCTTTTAACTAATTAGCCCATTGAGCACATGTTTACTGAGAGCTTACTGTGTGTCAAGCCTAGTTCCAAGCACACAATACATAGCAGTGAACACAGCATACTGAGTTCTTGACCTTCCAGAACTTCAATTTTAGTGATGCATGTACTTGGCAAACAGAAGAGAACTTAAGATCAAGAGGGGCTGTAAAGCTCTTAGGCAGATGGTAGCTCATGCCTCAACACTAGATTCTTCTCTCCTACAGTGGAGTTTCCAGAGCTCCTCTAGGACACCATCAAGACCAAAATCTCCAGTGTTCCAACTCAGGAAGATCTGTTTTCAGATGGGATTTGAACACAGTTTGAACCAAGATTGTTCAGCTAGCTCTTTAGTATGGTTGTCTCTTAGTATTCATAGAGGATTGGTTCCAGTACCCTGCACAAGTACTCAAATCTATAGATGCTCAAGTCCTTTGTATAAAATGGCCTAGTATTTGCATATAACCTATGCCAATCCTCCCATGGAATTTAAATCATCATTAGATTACTTATAATACCTAATACAATGTACATTATACACAAGTGGTTATTATATTGTGTTGTTTAGGGAAAGGTGACAAGACAAAGTCTGTGCATGTTCAATAGAGATGCAATTTTTTTATTTTTGAACACTTTTGGTCTATAGTTAGTTGTATCCTTAGATGCAGAACCCATTGATATGGAAGGCTGACTACACAAACACACACACACACACACACACACACACACACACACACTATAGCTTACTCAATTTCTAAAAGGATTTGAAGCAGCATGACTCATGCCTCTGCTTCACTCTGACTTATTTGCTTTATTCAGTCAAAAACAAGGAGAGTAAGGCTTGATGGTGGTGTCTCACATCTAATAGGCCGTGATTCTGGATATGGTGGAGTGGATGAAATGCAAAGCCCTCAAAGGCAGAAGCCATTAATTCTGGGAATTGTAAGTTACAATCTCAATAAATATGATGCTATTGAGAAAAAGACAAGATAAAGAGAAAGGACTAGAATTCCTTTTGTTACTAGAATTTAGTTCTAATATTACTTCCTTCTACCTTCCCTAAATAGTTCTACCATCTTCTGTGAAGAGCACATAATGACAACAAATATATGAGGTGTGATGAAAAAATATGGTGCATTTTTAAATGAAAATTATTACAATAAAAGACACCTTTCCAGTAATCCCTCTCAAAATACTCCTCGCTTTGACCATACTTGTCCTATCATTCTTGCTACTTTCTGAAGATGTTCTAGAAGTATGCCTCTGTGAGTGTCTTTCATTTCATCCTCCATCATGAGAACACATCATTTCTAGTATGGCAGTTCCTGTCAAATAAAAACATTGTGGTATGTCTTCATCCACCTTATTCATTGGGTCTGGCACTGTGTGACTTTTGGCTCTTCCCTGAAGTCAAAACAACCATGAAAGGTATATGTTTTGAATCAATTCAGGATATTAAGGCAGCCATGACAGCACAACTCAAGATATTCATGAAAGAGGAATTGTAGAGCTGCTTCAGAAAGTAGCAAGAACAATGGGATAAATGTGTTTAAAGATAGGGGAGTATTTTGAGGGAGATTAATGGCAAATTATTTTTTACTCAAATAAAATTTCTAAAAATTTAAGCATTCACCTTTGTTGTCACACTTTGTAGATATTGAATTGCAACTACATGCAGAAGCACATGTATTAAAAATGCAACCTCTTGTGGAAAAATATATGGGCTTTAATATGATAAACTAGGAAAACCAGAGATTACCTGTTCTGGCTGATTGTCCATTTATAACTTGACTCATATGTTAAATGAAGTATCCTTGGAATGAATATTATATTTTGAATGTTTTATTCTATAAGAGAAATATTCAAACAGTTTTTCTATACACTCAAAGAAATATACTTGACAGGAAAAATGTCATCATCCATTATAGGAACATAGGAGCATGTATGTTTAGATATCCATATATAGTATGTTTACATATAGTGTTCTCATACAAAATGCTATCTGAACAGTCTGAAAATTTGATGTTTCCTACTATGTACTAACTTTTACCCTTTGCTCAGCTCTTTTCCTTTTTTTCCCAACAGTGATATTATTCAGTTATTCCCCAAGGAGGGAAATTTAACACATTAAGGCTGTATGCAAAATGGAACAAGTAAAATCTATTGCCAGTGGATTGGAGCTACTCCATAATCTGATTCACAGCTATAACTCCCTTTCTAAAAATTACTACAGGAAATAATATTGTTGTGTTTTTGTTGTTAGATGCCATCAAGTTGGGTCTAACTCACAGTGACCTATGTCCAACAGAACAAAACACCACTCAACACTATGCCATGCACACAATCTTTATTATGTGTAAGCCCATTGTTGTAGCCACTATGTCAACCCATGTAGTTGAGGGTCTTCCTTCTTCATATTGACCAGCCACTCTTCCAAACATGGTGTCCTTCTCCAGGGATTGTTCCCTCCTGGCAACATACATAATACATAAAAATACATAAACATCAAAAATACATAAAACATAGTCTTGTACAAGCATATGATGCAACTGGTAATACCATGGCATCAGTCAGGTGCACCTTCATCTTCAGTGTGACATCTTCACTGTTCAACATTTTGAAGAGGTCTTTTGCAGCAGCTTTCCCCAATGCAATGTGTCTTTTGATTTCTTGACCACTGTTCCCACAAGTGTTGATTATAGAAGCAAGTAAAGCAAAATCTTGGACAATCTCAATTTTTTTCCATTTTTCATGAAGTTGTTTACTGAACCAGTTATCAAGGATTTTTGTTTTCTTGATGTTGAGGTGCAAGCCATACTGAAAGCTGTGTTCTTTGATCTTCATCAGTAAATGTTTCAAATCCTCTTCACTTTTAGCAAGCAATGTTGTGTTATCTGCATAATGGAGGTTGTTAATGAATCTTCCTCCAATTCTGATGCCTCATTCTCCATAAAATCCAGCTTCTTGGATTATTTACTCAGAATAAAGATAGAACAGGTATAGTGCCTCAGGCCTATAATCCCAGACACTCAGGAGGCAGAGGCAGGAAGATCGCAAGTTTGAGACCAGAGCAGTCTGCATAATTTAGCGAGACCTGTCTCAGAAACTAAAAAATGGGCAGGGGGTGCAGCTCAGTGGTACAGCACTTGCAAAGCATGTGAATGTGAGGCCCTGGGTTCAACCCCCAGTAACCACAAAAAAAAAAAAAAAAAAAGAAAGAGAAAGATAATGAAAGGATACAACCCTGACTAACACCTTTCCTGACTTCAAATCAAGCAGTGATGCCTTGTTTTGTGTGAATACCTGCCTCCTTGTCCACATACACATTCTTCATGAGCACAGTTTAGTGTTCTGGTATTCTCATTCTTCACAGTGTTATCCATAATTTGTCATGATTTACTGTGGAGTATGATGCTGTCAGATCTCGGAAACTAAGCACGGTTGGGCCTGGTTAATACTTAGATGGGAGGCCACCTGGGAACACCAGGTGCTGTAGGCTTGGGAGAAGGACCCAGCAACCCACTCCCAAAAAGCAATCAACCATTGAAAACCCTATGAATAGCAGAGAAGCACTAACAATACTGTTTTGCCTGTTGTACATAGGCTTCCTATGAGTTGGACACTGGCTGTACGGCACCTAACAACAAATAGACAAATGCCTTTGCATAGTCAATAAAATGCAGACATCTTTCTGGTATTCTGTACTTTTGGCTAATATTCATCTGACACTAGCAGTGATGTTCCTGGTTCCATGCCCTCTTGTGAATCGCTGGATTTTCTGGCACTTCCTTGTCAATATACTGCTGTAGTCACTTTTGAATGATTGTTAGCAAAATTTTACTTGCACATGATATTAATGTTATCATTTGATAATTTCTGCATTCATTTTGAGCCCCCTTTTGGGAATAGACACAAATACGGATCTCTCCAAGTAAGTTGGCCAGCTAGCTGTTTTCCAAATGTTACTAGTCCCCAAACAATCTTTCAGTCAAAATTTTATTTTATGTTGAGTGAGGAAACTGAGGCTCACAAAAACTAAAATCCCTTGTCTAAGTGTGTAGGGCTGGTTAGTAATAGTTTCTCAAGCCAGTATTGGAGTCATGATGGCTTGCTGACTCCTTTCAGAGGATGAGTCTTTATATTAGAACCTGTGTGTAATGAATAGAAGTGAACCAGTGAGAGTTGATGCCTGTTTTTTAAAGTAGGAGGTAAGAAAAAAACCTACTCCTCAAGCTTTCTTCTCTATAAAGATAGTCATTTTTACTGTTTGGGGGTGATCTCAGAGGCAAATCTAGGAGCTATGAGGTCACTTCAGAATTCCCATATGCACAGAACCATAGGAACCTCAGATGGGGCCTGCTCTAATGCTGACCCCTCTTAAAATTCATAATTGTTGAGTCTACAGACAAGGACTTTTGATGGCTATATAAGCCCTGTCCAGTTATATTCTAGGGCTATTGTCTTTGTTGGATTTTCAAACCCTGTAGATTGATATTCATATAATACAGAATCTCCTTATAATTTGTAATGGGTTTCATTCTTTTGTGGACTATTCACTAAGATAAATAACTTCCCATTTTTTTATTTGCACTAGTAATAGCGATTTCCTAAGCATTTGAATGTTTTCTGGTTTTGAATAATAGTCACTCCATGAACAGCAATCTTATCCACCTCTCAGCCCCAACCTAGGCTAATGCAATCATCCATTTATTTGTGCACCTGAGCTCTTTGCCTGTATGTGCTGCTCTTTCCACAAGATCCCAAGCCTTCCAGATTCCAGTACACTTTGCAAAACAGCACACTTGGCCTTCCTCTTGCATCTGCTTATGTCCAAATTTAATGATTATTCAAGAGAGTTGTTGTGGTATAAGAACTCTGAATTAAGCCTCACTGATGCTGGCACATCAGAGGCAATGTAAACAGAGGCTTCAGCAGACAAATCTCACTTCCAGTCTCCTCTCACATAAAGTTAACACTGCATACAGTATGAGTAGCCATGTATGCTACTTTATATTGCGGTTCAGAGTAGTCAGTAAATGGGGGAAAAATGATTATTTTACTTAGCATTTCTATTCACAAGGACAGGTTTTGACAAAATCTTGGAGAGTTGCTAATTTGGTTTCAGGCAAACCAATGCAATTCCTATTGTCTCTGCATGGCTGGACCACCTCTTCAGATTTCATAATGAGAAAATATCCCAGTAGTTTCATCCATTCCTCTGACAGTCAGCTAGTGGTATGATTGCACTATATTCTCAATCAAAAAGGATCATTCCTTTTGTCTTCATTGGGTTATATCATGGAAATTTTCCTTTGTAATATCAGAGAATGTAAAATACAGTTTTCCTTCATTTAAGAATGCAACATATTATTGTATTCCTAACAGAGTATATTTATTCCATAAAAGTTGCTGAAATTGTCTTGTAAATGAATTTTGCTGGATAGTTGTATTATACTATAAAATGAGAGATGTATCCAAGAGAAGAAAGTTTTAAGTGATACTGTTGCAGTTAACTATTCCTGCATAGCAGATAACCCACAAAAATGTACTGACATTTACTAATAAGCATTGTTTTTCTCCCACACAGCCATCATCCACTTGAGGCAGCTCTGCTTCAGGCCTGAGGGTTGAGTTAAAGTCTGCTGCACATTCTTGGGCCTGATTTGGGACCATTGGCTCCCCAGGGCAGTGTTCTTATGTCAAAGTTTGGAAGCTTCCAGGGGAGAAAGTGAGAAAAGCAATGACCCTTAAGACCTAGCCCTGGAAGTGGCACAGTGTCCGTTCAAGCCTCATTCCATTGGCTAAATCAATTCATGGGTCAAAGACCTGAATAACTTGGAAAAACACTTCTCTGGTGACCATACCTTCAACCTTAAAAATCCCATGAACTATTGCTCTGGTTTGGTTATGGGATATCCCCCAAAGATTCATATACTGGAAGCTTGGTACCCAGGGTGACAGTGTTGAGGTATTGGAACCTTTAAGAGGTGGGGTTCAGTAGAATGTAGTTAGGTCATGGGGGCTTCACTCTCATGAATGGATTAATGCAGTCTCAAGGAAGTGGGTCAGGTCATATGTGACAGAGTTAGGTTTTTTAAGAGTGAATTGTTTTAAAGTTAGGCCACTTCAAAGTTTTTCCCTTTCTACTTGCAACCAGCAACCTTTCTACTTTTCTCCATGTTGTGCTGAAGTCAGGAGACACTTACATGACACTGGTGCTGTGCTGTTTGGATCCTCCAGCCACAGCAATTATGAGCCAAGTGAACATTTTCACCTTGAAAGTTACCTAGCACAACACAAAATAGCAACACAAAATAAACTAAGACAATTATAGTTTCTAATTTAAATCTAATTTTAAAATTTGTGAGATGTTTTTTCAAATAATTGTCATAGTCAAATTTAAAAACAAAAGGCATGAAAATGTTTTTTTTAAGATAATGTTTGGCAGGCTGTGGTCCATTTTATCCTATTTCCCATTTTATTTCCTATTTTATCTTCTTTGGGTCAGAAATATATTTCAACAGATTAGAGAATGTTCATTCCAGATTGCATCAGGTAATGTAACTAATTTGTTAATGTTTTATTAAATTGAAAATTGTTCAAATTTAGTTAAATTAACAAATTCCATTGATATTTTAATATTTTAATGCCAAATTTCAGTACAATTTCATGGTTTACTCTGTTACTGATCATTATCCCTATGACTTTAAAAATAATTTTTTGAAATTCATTATTAAAAGTTCTTTTAGGTGACTGTGTTTTAGCAAGCTTTGTATAAATGTCATATACACATTCATGAGAACATATTCATGTTTCAATTTATCCATTGATGATGAAGATTGGATGAGGTTAAGTGATGGTTATATTTGAGAAACACATATTTATTCACTCATTTTCTTCAGAGTGATTTTATAATATACACTTCACCTAATGAGAAAACTGAGTTTCAAAGAGCACTTGACCAAGACTTAAAGTTAACAAGTAATAGATGCTATCCATATTACTGGCATAGATGAACCCAGTAAATAAAGCCCATACACGTTTCATGTACTATACCAGTATCCTGGATGAGAACTGTAAGAAGTTCCATTTTGTTCTGTATTTGTTCCTAAACTATTACTGTTATTTTTTAATTTAGAAACTTAAAGTTTAGCCTTGCATATTATTTGAGTGGATATTTCTCTGGCATTCAGAAGATGTAAGACTATAATTTCTTTCATGCTTTCTGGTAACATCATGTAGTTCTTTCATATTCTTTTTGGAGATTTCAAATGGCCACTCGAATAACTATTGTTTGAGTAATTGCTGAACTATATCCCATGACTACTTGTTATTGACTAACATATAATATATAGAGATTTAATAGACCCTTTTGTTTTTTTGTTTGTTTGTGTTTTTAGATAGGATCTTGCTATGAAGCCCATGAGGCCTGAACTCACAATCCTCCCATTTCAGCCTGCCCAGTGCACAGCCACCATATTCAGCTTAATATACTCTTAGTAGTAACTATTGGTAGTGACTTTGAGCTATGGATATGCTCAGGACAAGTGTAGAAAAGCTGTGTAAACAAAGTAATTGGGAAATCTCCCCAGTGTTCCCTGTGATAAATCAAATTCTTCCCCGTCTTTAAGAAAAATAGCCTTTTATTAAATTTATAATTAGGAAATACTAATGAGCACTAGTCTACAGTCATACCAACCTGGTGTCTGATCTCATCAGATCTTGGAAGCTAAGCAAGCATAGGCCTGGTTAGTACTTGGATGGGAGACCACCTGGGAATATTGGGTGCTGTAGGCTTAGGAGAAGGACCTGACAGCCCACTCTTGAAACAATCAGCCATCAAAAATCCTATGAATACCAGAGAAGCAATAACAATAGTCCCAGACATGGTACAGTGTTGGGGAGTATTTCATTCTGTTGTCCATAGGGTCACTATGATTTGAACTCAGCTAGACAGCACCTAAGAACAGTGATCAGTAAGCCACCAATTTAATGTTAAATTATAAATCTTATAAAACTATTAGTGCCAAGAATACTCTTTTTGAAAAATGGAAATTTTTAAACAACTTACAAATCTTTTGTTTTTATTTTTAAATATTGGTATGGTACAGAGTAATAGCCTGCAGCGGTAGCCCTGTGGCATCCGATCCCGTCAGATCTTGGAAGCTAAGCAGGGTTGGGCCTGGTTAGTACCTGGATGGTAGACCACCTGGCAACACCAGAAGCTGTAGGCTTGGGAGAAGGACCTGGCAACCCCCTCCCAAAAATCAATCTGCCATTGAAAACCCTATGAACAGCAGAGAAGCACTGACAATAGTGTTTCCCCTGTTGTACAGAGGGTCGCTATGAGTCGGATACCAACTCGACGGCACCTAACAACAACAACAACAACAACAGAGTAATAAATCATTTGCTATATCCATTATGTAACTACTAAATCAATTTTACTTACACATTCATCATACATATTTTACAGAACAGTATGAAGTAAAGAAGAAAAAAGAAAAAAAGTCAGAATTTTAACTTATATGTAATGAAAATCATATGCAATCATGGGTTGAATTCTCCTTGACTTTTTTTACTTCCCTTTTTTCATGTATTCATGTAGTTGTATCTTGTTTTATGGGTTTTTCCTCTCCCTCTTTACCTCTCTACATTGTTTCCCTTTCCCTCCCCTACTTGCCCAACCTCTGCACCCATCAGCTGATCTCCCCGCACCTCCTACTTGGTCTACTTGTATTTTCCATTCTTATATAGGTATGATTATTCATTTTTATATATCTAAATATATATAACTTTTTCCTTTAACTTAGATTTAGCCCCATAGATGACTAAGAACATATGATATTTCTCTTTTTAAGTCTGGGTTAATTCTCTTAAAATTATGTTTTCCACTCCCATCCATTTTTCCTGCAAATGACATGTTTCATTCTTCTGTACTACTGAGTAGTATTCCATTGTGTGTACACACCACAATTTTTCAATCCATTCCTCTCATATTAGACATCTTGGTTGATTCCATATGCTTGCAATTGTGAAGAGTGTTACATTAAATATGGACTTTCAAGTGTCCCTGAGGTATGATGACTTTTCTCTCTTTGGGTATATTCCCAGGAATGGTAAAGCTGGTTTGTATGGTAATTCTATTCTATTATTGTTGTTGTTAGGTGCCATCTAGTCAGTATATGACTCATAGCGACCCTCTGTACAACAGGGGAAACACTATTGTCAGTGCTTCTCTGCTGTTCATAGGGTTTTTAGTGGCAGATTGATTTTTGGGAGGGGTTTGCCAGGTCCTTCTCCCAGGCCTATAGCTTCTGGTGTTTCCAGGCGGTCTCCCATCCAGGTACTAACCAGGCCCGACCCTGCTTAGCTTCTGAGATCTGACCGGATCAGCTGCAGGCAATTCTATTCTTAGTTTTCTTTCTTTTCTTTTCTTTTCTTTTTCTTTTCTTTTGTGTGTGTGTGTGTGTGTGTGTGTGTGTGTGGTACTGGGGGATGATCCCAGGGCCTCGCACTTGCATGCTTTGCAAGTGCTGGACCACTGAATTGCACCCCAGCCTTTTTTTTTTTTTTTCATTACTTTCTGAGACAGAGTCTCGCTAAATTATACAGACTTCCTCTGGTCTCCAATTTGCAATCCTCCTGGCTCCGCCTCCCAAACTGCTGGGATTACAGGCATGTGCCACCATGCCCAGCTGTATTCTTAGTTTTCTAAGGTAGCTCCATATTGATTTTCAAAGTGACTAAACTAATTCACAGTCCCGCCAGCTGTGTAAAAGTGTTTCTTTTTCTCTGCATCTTTGCCAGTATTTGTTATTATTTGTTTTGTTAATCTTGGACATTCTTTCTAGAGTGAGATGGAATCTCAGTGTTTTGATTTGCATTTCTCTAATGGTTAGGGATATTGAGCATTTTTTTATGTGTTTATTGGCCATTCATTTTTTCTTCAGTCAAGTTCCATTGCCCACTTATTTATTGGGTTATTTGTTATTTTAGAATTTGAGTTTTTAAGTTCTTTGTATATCCTAAAAATTAGTCCTCTGTCCAACATATGGGATGCAAAGATTTTCTCCCATTCTGTTGGCTTTCCCTTTACTCTGTTAATTCTTTCCTTTGCTGTACAAAAGCTTTTTAGTTTTATGACATCTCATTTGTTGATTCCTGATGCAGTTTCCCGGGCAAATGGAGTCTTATTAAAGAAATACTTGTCTATGCCTATGTGTTGGAGCATGTTTCCTATCTTTTCTTGTAGCAATTTTATAATTTATGAATTGTAAAGAGGATAAGAAATGTGAATTCCCAATAGACAATGAAATTTAAATTGAACAATTGTAGGAGGTTTGTATAGTTGTTGGTGGATTACCACACCTGATATGCTTTTACTTAATCAGAAGATTAAAAAAATAGAAACTATTTAGACAATTTTTATGCTATTAAAGTGAGTTGGAATTCAAGAAAAGATCTGATTCCACTAAAGCAGCCCAGAGTATTTAGAAAGCAGATGATATTTGAAACTTAATGGGAGTCCTTTGAAGTATCTTGAGATATGTAATATATCTGAATGCATGTTGCCTTTGTTGTGCTTTCTTAGAAGATAGGAACAATGTCATACTCATGGCCTTCCTTCTCTAGTACTGTGCCTGGAATACAATAAACACTCAAAAAATGACTTAAGCAAGGAGAGAAAAGAAATTCATATAATGTTACTTGAAACCTTGAGGAAAATATTTTGTACTCAGTATTTTATACTCAGTATTTGTTCCTTTTTGTCTGTTTTCATATTAGAGAACAAATATTATTGCTAGTGTTGGTTTTTGCAGATTCAGTTTGCATTGTATTTATTTTAAACAGATCTATTATTTTCAGACCCTAAGGTAAAAGTATTGCCTCATGGAAAAACAGTGAAATAGTGCTTTAAGATAAAGTTATCACCTGAGAACAGCAGTCTCCAACCTTTTTGGCAGCAGGGGTCAATTTTATGGAAGACAGTTTTTCCATGGATGGGGCAGGGGATAGTTAGGGAATGATTCAAGTGGTTATAAATACAAATGAAGCTTGTTCCCTCCTGCTGTGTAGCTAGGCTCCTAACAGGCCATGACCCTGTATAAGTCTGAGGCCTGGGGATGGAGACCCATGTATTGGAAAGAAAACTAAGTAGATTTCTGGCTCAGTGGGTAGAGCGCTGCGCTGCAGTCTCTGAGGTCCCGAGTTCAATTCCCAGCACAGCAAAAATGGGAGAAGGACCTGGCAATCCACTCCCAAGGCAATCCCGAAACAGTCAGCCATTGAAAACCCTATGAGGGTCGCTATGAGTTGGATACCGACTCGACGGCACCTAACAACAACAACAACAAGTAGATTTCAGGGTTTGTTATTCTCAAGTAAATTCTGTGTTTCAAGTTTGAAATTCCAAAATTCATAACATAATTTTTGTTGTTTTTGTTGTTAGGTGCCCTGGAATAGGGTCTGACTCATAGTGACCTTCATAGGATTTTCAATGGCTTGATTGTTTCAGGATTGCTTCAGGAGTGGATTGCCACATTTAGACTCCATAAAATATGCTTGTGGTTGACTACTTTGCTGAAACAAACTTTTGTGTGCACTTGGCTCTATTTCTTCTGTTATTTTGATTTTCATTCTACTAAGTTGTTACCTAGTAGTTACTTTTTCTTCTGTATTTAAAAGGTTTTTAAGGGGAAAATGAACTTTGTAACTCAGAAAAAATAATGTAATATTACTCAGAAAGCATTATTCTAAAACGATATTTTCCTCTTTAATTGGTTGTTTAAATTATTAACATAATATTTCACTATTTCTATATATGTAAAATAGAATGAAATGTATCTTTTGAAAAATACCGATATATTTTGTTACAGAGATTAAGGGACCCAATTTTTCTATAGTTATTCATTTATGAAGAAATCACTAAGCTAGACATGGTGGCTTATGCTTAATAATCCTAGCATTCTGTAGACTGAGATAGAAGGATGTCCAGATTGAAGCATGTCTGGGCTACATGTTGAAACCCTACCTCCAAAATAGATAAAAATATAATAATCACATATCTAAATATTTTGAAAGCTTATTGAATGAAAATCTGCACGATTGTTCATAAGGCTGTGGATTAATGTGGTATTAAAGAAAAAGTTGTCATTGTTGTTAGGTGCCATCGAATTGTGTCTGACTTATAGTGACCTTCATAGAGTTTTCAAGGGCTGATTGTTTCAGGACTGGACTACCACATCCTTCTACCAGTTTTTGCAGTGCTGGAAATCAAACCTAGGTCTTCAGAAAGTGTGGAGCAGCAACAAATTTAGCTAAACCCCAGTAACTAAGGAAAAAGATCTACTATATATTCTAGACTCTAATCCATACCCTTTTAGCTACAGAATCAGACACATGGATCAGAATTACACATGAATCCTATCTGCATGCAGTTCTGATCCATGTCAGCTATTGTAGTCGTCTGAAACTGTTGAAAGGGTGTGGGTTAGATATTCGAGAATATGCAGTATGTTTGAGTACTGTATGGATAAATAAAACTTCTAATAATTCTTATGGGTAGAAGCAATATTGTTTGGACTCTGGCATCTTGGGCTTCTTCCCAAGCATAGACTTATGGAGAAACAGCTTCTCTATTGCCGAATATGGGATAGATTATTGTTCAATTATTTGTCTTCTTCCTTCCACCAATCAATTCCTCAGTCTTAGAGTTTTCAGAAAGATTCCTGGTTTGAGGTGTGCCTTCCTAGTATATAAAATGGAGATTAAGAAAATTATATGTCAGTTTACCTGGATGTTTTATTCAAAGTTAAACATTTTGTTTTAATTTTGAATACCCATCTTAGAAATTAAATTTCATTACTATGGTTTAAATTAAATGTGTTCCCCAAAATTCATGTTTAGAAACTTGATTCCTAATGCAGTGATATTGGGATGTGGGGTCTAACAGGAGGTGTTGGGCCATGGTCACTATGCTTCCAAACAGATTAATGTCATTATCATGGGAGTTGGTTTGTTATTATATAAGTCTCCTCCCCTCTTTGTGCTCTCTCTTTCTCTCTTGCACTATCTCTTGCCCCTTCTTCACCCTTCCACCATGGGCTGATACAAGGAAGAAGTCCCTTGGAGATACCATCCAGATGATACTGTACTTCCTACCCTCCAGAATTGTGAGAAATAAATTTCATTATAAATTACCCAGTTTGTGGCATTATGTTTTAGCACCATACAGTGGACTCAGACACCCTCAAACAAGAAGTGATAAACAATATATATGTGCGGACACTTGTCTCCTACTATTACCAAAGTTATTACTAGAAGAAAATATAAATTATAGAAGATCCTATACATACTCCTCTAAAACTTTATGACCTGCTGATTATAAGTCAAGGTTATATATTAGTAGAAGAAACTGCATTGATTTTCTATAAACTCACAGACTTTACAATGATTTCAGATTTTGAATCCTCCCACATGTACTCACACACACGAATACCACCATGTTTCTTAACATCTTAATTATAACCTGGAAAAATGCTTTAGAAAAATCATTTCAGGATAATGGAAGAAAATAAACACAATTCTCTTTGTATTTAGTCAACCACGACTCTCTCTCTCTCTCTCTCTCTCTCTCTCTCTCTTTTTCTCACTTTAACATAGTGTCTGCCAAGATAGTCTAGGATGCCCTTGAACTCCCAGTCCTCCTGTCTCAGCCTTCTAAGTGGTAGCACTCTATCTTATGTTTAAGTTTCTTACACTCTTGTCTAGCACTGGCTTTGTTCAATTCATTAAGAGGGACTGATGTGAAAGTCTTAGTACCTGTTCTTTATGAAGATGTTTGCAAGGGAAATAATATTTCGAAGATTGATTTGATTCACACAAGTCGACAATATAAAGTAAATAAGAAGCTACTTTTTTCTAACTATATTTATGTCCTTTGTTAAAGAGAGATTCGTCATATATACTTGTTTCCTGCCCAGTTTGGTTTCATAGAAAAAAATAATGAGCTTTTAGAGTTTAATGCAGAAAATATTCCCAGGAAAATTATTAAAGTGCCATATCCAGAATTTATAGTCAATTAAAATACAATTTGGGTCTTTGTTTTACTATGAAACTGCCATGAATCACCCATATCCAATGTATTCCAGTGATTGAAGTTTCAGTTCTACATATTGTGATGTGGTAAAATATGTACCCACTATAGGAGTAGTTTTCTGTCAAACAAATCCTAAAGTCCTTGGGCTCTCTGAAGTTATAAAGTATCTTTTTATATGCTAATGAGCTTACTGGTGGCCTGCATTCCCTGGGTACCTTCAGGAAGTGGCTGGTCACAGAAATGACCAAGTCATGATTGGAGGTTTGGGACTTTCCAGTCCCAGCTTCTGACCTCTTGAGAATAAAGGAGCTAAAGGTCGAGTTGATTACTTGTGGCCAGTGATTTCATCTGTCATTCCTACTTAATGAATTTTCCATAAAACTTTGAAATGACAGGGTTTGGAGTAATTCCAGAGAGCTGCACATGTGGGGCTCCTGGAGAGGCATGGAAATTCAACACCCCTTTCCTTGTATTTCACCCTGTTGGCGATCGAAGCCATCTCTTTTTGTATCCTTCCTTTATAATAATTAAATAAACCTCTTTGCCTGGTTTCTGAGAGCCACTCTAGTAAACTAATTGAACCTGAGGAGGTGGTCATGGGAAGCCCAGTTTCTAGGTAGTCCTCAGAAACACAGGTGAAATGTGCTTGCAACTGGCATTTCAAAGGAGGGCAGTATTGTAGGTCTAAATCCTCATCCTATGGAGTCTGGCACTCTGTCTAGGAATGGCATATCAGAATTGAATTGAATTAGAGGTGTCAGGTGAAGAAGAATTGCTTGCTTAGTGTTTCAGGAACACCCTCCCTATTTCTGGTATTAGAAGCATTCTGTTATGTGGTAGGCAGAGAAAGAAAACCACTTTGATTTTTCCTATATCCTTACACATATTTGTTGATAGTGGACATTTACATGGAATGTTAGACACTGCAAACAATATAAACATCTGTAAGACAGTGTCTCTTTCCTTAAGGATCTTATTACGTAACAAAAGACATGAATATAAATACACAGAAAGCTAAATGGCAATAGAATATTTACATAAGTCGATAGAATTTGAATTTGTCTTTGATGATGGTGAAGAGGGAAAAGAGTTTCTTGTCAGTCTAGAACAAAAAAATAAATAAAATCAATTTATGAGTGGCTAGAGGATTGATGTTGTTGTTAGGCGCCATGGAGTAGGTGTCCCACTCATAGCGATCCTACATACCACAGGCAAAACAGTATTGTTGTACTTCTCTGTTATTCATAGGGTTTTCAATGGCTGATTGTTTTGAGAGTTGGTTGCAGGGTCCTTCTCCCAAGGCTGCAGCACCTGGTGTTCCCATCCAAGTACTAACCAGGTCGGACCCTGCTTAGTTTCTGAGATCTGATGGGATCAGGTGCCACAGTGGTACGGCTGCAGGCAGAGGACTGATAGGTATTGCTAAATTAGGTATATGAGTAGTTCGTTATAGGCTAGTTAATTATGCTAAAGTTCTCTCACATTTTCTGTATTTTTGAAAATAAAAATTGTTTATAATCTTACCCCTTACAAATAATCCAGGTTAGTATTTTGACATTTTCTTTGAACATTTATTCTTTGTGAACTCTTATGTGTATATATACTTATGTCATACACTTGCTGTGATAATAAGTATAGAATTTTGTATTGCATGTGCTGTTTTCTGATTATATGCTTAGAAAGGATTTTCAGTTAGTATAGAATTAAGCCAAACTATATGACTACTCTTACTGCTCAATATATACTGTCATATTAAGCTTGTCTTACTTTATACCTCACAACAACTTTACACCTCTGCTGTTTGATCATTTCATAGATTGTAAGTATTTTGGTTATTATTATAATGGCACTGCCCTTTGGCAATAATAGCATGCTTCCTCACTTTTCAGCGCCAGTGGGTTTTCTACTGGATAGAGCTATAAAATGCATTTTTTAGCACAGAAGTTCTTCATTGGGTTGGGCTTAAGCTTAGTTGGTAGAGTGCTGCTCTGTACTCTCTGAGGACCTTGGTTCAATCCTCAGCACCACAAAAATGGGAGAAGGACATGGCAATCCACTGATGAAGCAATCCTATAACAGTTAACCATTGAAAACCCAATGAATATCAGAGAAGAACTGACATAGTGCCTGGCATGGCACAGGATTGGGTAGTGTTTCTTTCTGTTGTACATAGGATCACTATGAGTCAGATTGAACTTGACTGCACCTAACAACATGTTCTTCATCAACCTCTTGCTGCATTCCTTCTTTTTTCTTTAACATTTTTACAAATTATAGGTGAATATATGTAATCTGTTATTTCCTTCTGCCTTCTAAATCTACATCTTGTTATTTCTTGGCTTGATGTTTACAAAGGTTTAGGATTTAAACATGTGAACCTTTGTACACAGAACTCCACATAGGTTAAGGAATGAATAGATGACAGAACAAATGAACAAATTATAAAATAAGTAGGAATATAGTGTCTGTTCGTTCAGGGTAAAATTTGTTGTGGGCTTATTAAGTCCATAAAATTTGCAAATTACTTCATAAAAGTACTTTATGGGTTTTGGCATTTTAACGATGTTTACAGTAGTTTAGAAGGGACAAAGGATTTCAGTCTTGTGGCAGTTAGCCAGAATAGGGAGCAATTGTGCACACGATTATGTTATTAAGTTATTAAAGGTAGTAAGAAATTTACACAAAACAGACTTTGAATTGTCTTAAATTTTGTTTAGTTGAAAAGGTTAACAAGGGACAAATCACATTCTTCCCTTTTTTTAGAAAAGAAAATTTATCTTCATTTCTCACTTGGCCACATTATTATCTTGGTAAGTAAACAAGAGTTATGACTTTTCTTTATAATTTAATAATCTGAGCTTGATGCCCACAGGTAAGGGTCTTATGGTTCAATTTATGACACTAGAGGGAAAAACTCAGTATACTCAAGTGTAAGTGAGTTAGAAAAAAAGCAGTTTCATTTCTAGACCCATATTTTTAGTCCCAGGAGCTAACACTGCAGGAGATAATATATGTGAAAGCTTCTTG
This sequence comes from Pedetes capensis, assembly GCA_007922755.1. Taxonomy (NCBI): domain Eukaryota; kingdom Metazoa; phylum Chordata; class Mammalia; order Rodentia; family Pedetidae; genus Pedetes; species Pedetes capensis. Next base: position 47,417 of record VMDO01007192.1, on the reverse strand, counting down.
AAGGTGTAAAGCACTATATAAATGTAAAAGATTAGTAGTAGTAATATGGTAAATCATTTTTCTGGTGGTTGGTGTAGGCCATTTATATATTTTTAAGTAGATGAATAGAAGAAAAATGTCTTATTCCAAGAATGGCTGATTTCTTCCTCTGGAATGGTTAAGGCATTTTTCCTGGATTGATTTGATTAATCCCCACACTGTCCTGGTGAGGGAGGTTGGGGGCTCACACTACATTTTTATGGGACTTTCCTACATGAAGTTTCAGATACACAGATGTCATTTTTTAGTGGTGCAGATGATGAGTCTTTCCTTTAATTCTTTTTATCACAGAATTTCAGATGAGCTCAGTAGAGGGACTCCAGCAGGGAGCCCTCTGTATCAGTGGCTCTTGTTATGGCACTTGAAAGTGCTGATAAGGCCTCAGAGTCTGTTCTCTCACTTTGAGGGGCTCAAGGGCAGGATCCAGGACTTCTCAGAAAACTCAGAGGGCTGCAAAAAGGGAAAGGGTGCCTGGAAAACTGGCTCTCCAATCCCTTCCTCTTCAACTTTCACTGAGCATTTATATCCTTTGGTTTTATTTGAGAAAACTAATCACAGGGCATTCCAGCACTTTCCATAAAAAGCGAACTTGGGGAGTTTATCAGGTCTTGGGGAGTTGTAATAAAAGGATCAATCCAAGATGTAAAACAGAAAAGACCCAGGGGACTTGAAGTCTGCCAGCTGGAAAAAAGCTAGAGTGGCTGAAGAGCCCTGGAAAATAAGAGTAGCTATATTGAAGTTCTCAGCTTGTGTTTTGTGGTTTTGCTCGGTGGGATGGCCACAGTCCTCTGCTAGGTTCTCCAGGGTATTCTTTCTCCTAAAAATTCAAAGGCCATTGCCAACCTACCCAGTTTTTCTCACAACATCCACATGGAATAGGGTGATGAAAGGGCAGGTATTATTATTTCAATATCAGGTACATGTGGGAACTCAGCATAAGAAGATTGCTCAAGATGATAAAAATGATAGGTGATATAGACTCCTATTTCATAGTTCTCTTTACACAATTTTTATTTGGCCAAGTGATATTTGAGAAATGTATAAAAACTCTACTTTTAAAAATGTCAGTGCCTTCGAGGCCCTCCCTTAACTGTTTTAGAAATCATCAAAACTTACTGGGAAAAATTATGCCTTTAGGATCACAAGTGGTCACTCCTGTGACTATCCCCTTTTGCTTTCTCGTTGGGAGTGAAGCCTAGCTCTCCTGGAAGAAGGCTTCTCCTGGAAGCCTTCTCACCTAATCTGTTTATATCTCCCACATAGACTCTGGAGAAAGGGTAGTGCTTCCTTGCTCCTCAATACCATTATCAGACCATTGTTCCTCATCTACTAAAAATAAAAAAAGTTACCTCCTTGGAAATATGTTCATTTTTATGTCCTCACATTATACCCTCTGGAGTTAACCTGTCTTTCTCCTCATTGTTTTCCCTCAACTATAGGAAATCTTAGCATCTTTTTTCTTTCCTTTCCTTTCCTTTCCTTTCCTTTCCTTCCCTTCCCTTCCCTTCCCTTCCCTTTCCTTTTCTTTCCTTTTCTCTTTTGTTTTCTCCTCTTTTCTTTTTTTTCTTCCTTTCTTTTCCCTTTTCCTTTCCTTTCCTTTCCTTTCCCTTTCTTTTCAATATAACTACTGTTTTAATTCTTGGTGGCTACAACAAGAATTGAAGGTTCTTGGTTGGTCCATCCATCACAATACCCTTGACATCTTTGACTGTCTCCCTTGCAGTTCTCTTGTGCTCTGTCATCCTCAGGTGCTTGCTCCATGGCCTCCTCTTCATGATCTTGCTATTGCAATTCCTGTACCAGCTCAGTTGTACTCACTTGGATCCTCCCACTCTTTGACTACCATGTCTTGTGTTGCAGTTCTTCCACTGAATCCAACTGTTATCCCATCATGGATCTTAACACCTGAGCCTACCACTACTCACCATCCATCCTCCTCTTAGTGTTCACATTTGTCTCACGTGAGGAGATCTCTAGAACTTACTCTTTCACCTCCCTTGACTCAGTCAAAATTCTGTGCTGCTAGTTGAGTTCTTCTCTTTGCAGATTCTTGGTCAATTTCCAGGTAGTTGAACATGGCTGGGGAAAAGCTCACAACCACGTTCTGCAGTCTCAAGTGGGCCCTAAGCCTGAGAGAATCTCTCCATGTTTCCACAGTTGTGTCACTCCCTCATTACCAAGGCAACCACTTTATACTTTCCTCAAACATTACCCTTAATTCCAACCTACCTTTTCTCAACTGTCCCTGAGAAAATAGAAACCACCATGAGGCAACTTCATCTTCAAACTGAATATACCAACCAACTTATGTCTTTACCCCCACATTCCTGGTCCTTTCACTCAGTGTGTTGTGCCTATCCACTTTTAGTTTTTCTCCTGACTCCAATATTTCCATTCATAAAAACAAACAAAAAGGTCCTCACTCCCATGTCTTCTCTTCAGCTACTACCAACCGGTGTGTAGAGTAAAACTTCTCAAAAGTTTTGTAGACTCTGTTACCTCTCTACTTCTCACAACTCTTGTGGAGTTCACTTATTGTTATTAGATGCTGTTGAGTTGGTGTCAGACTCAGAGCAACCCTATGTATAACAGATGAAATGGTATTGTTAGTGCTTCTCTGCTATTCATAGGGTTTTCAATGGCTGATCATTTTTTAGGAGTGGGTTGTCAGGTCCTTCTCCCAAGCCTGTAGCATCTGGTGTTCCCAGGTGGTCTCCCATCCAAATACTAACCAGGTCCAACCCTGCTTAGCTTCCAAGATCTGACAGGATCAGATGCCACAGTGGTATGGCCGCAGGCTATGGAATTCACTAGTCTACCAAAAATCACATTTGCTAATATCACCCTTGAGTTCCATCTTGTCAAATCTAACGGTTCTCTGACATTACCTTAGTGGAAAATGGAGTAGCACTTGGTGTAGTGGTCATGTCTTCCTTTCTGAAACACCTTGTTCATTTGGCTTGGCATCCTTCACTCTTATTTTCTCCTGCTTCATTAGCTGCTACATCTTACTCTCCTTTGTGGGTTCCTCTTAGATCTTGGAGTTCTGAAGGGCTTAGTTCTTTTCCTTTGTAACTGTACTTGCTCCTTAAGTGAAACCGAGTTGGCCTGTAATTTTAAATATGATTTATGTGCTGAGAAATCTAGCCCCTTCCTTTTCCCTGTGTTCACACTGATTCACACACCTGTCTATTTAACATGTTTGCTTGGTAACATGCCCAAAAATGAACTATGAATTTCATACAAAATTTACTTCCTCCTCCCCAGTTCTCATTTTAAAAATTAGTATTTTCATTGACCTGATTGCTCTGAGCAGAAGGCTTTGGATCCATTCTTGAGCTCTCTGAACACATCTTACTCTTTCTCTCTCCTTCCCTCCCTCCTCTCTCCCTCCCTCCCTCCTTCCCTTTTCCCCCTTTCATCTTCACTCCTTCTCTCTTGCTCTTTTATTCTCCACATACTTTCCATTAGAAAATCTTGTAGCCACTGCCTTCAAATATATCCCATTTGAACTGTTTCTTGTAAATTCCATTAGAATATAAACTCCTCAAAGCTAGTAACTTTTTCTTATCTTCTCTTATTCTGTAGCATTTAGAACAACAGTTTGCCAACTGTGACCTGCTAGCCAAATCCAGGCTTTCACTGAATGGCTTTATGTGCTTAAATGATTGATTTTTTTTTTTTTTTTTTTGCAGTACTGGGGGGTCTGGTCCCTCTAACCATGAGTGTCTTGGATAGGATATGTGTTGTTTTCAATTCGTGGAGTCCATATTTTTTTCCTTATTTTTTGAAGCTAGTCATGCTGAAATCAATACAACCTAGAAAGTATGGAAATGGATGTCCTATGTGAGGAGATATAAACTACCTTATAGATGTCCTTATAGATAGAAGCTAGGCTGCTGACCCACTTGTGCACCCAGCCTTTTTGGTAATGATAGGGCATGATCTCTGGGGTGGTGTACCTCATTCCAGTTCTTTCCTTGTTGTGAGAATTAGGGATATTTCAGTTGGAATGGGATGCTATCTGCTGCATATCCTTTCTAATTTATCAGACAAAGCAGGGCTTTTCAACATATAAGAATTTATGGAGAAGAGAGGATTCATGCTTTATGACCATACTATGTGCCCAAATCTTCCCTCAGAAAAGGAAATGCATTGGAGACCATTTAAAAACACAACAGAGAAACTTTCATGTGTTCAGATTTATGTTTTAGGAAGCTCACTGGTACAATTTGGAAGATCTGTTGTCTTGAAGGTTAACATGGAACAGCAAAAAGGATAGAACTGACTTGTGGGAATTAGTAATTATTCTAACTCAGTGACTCCTAAGTTTTTGATACTTCAAATCAGGGGAAATCCTTGATTCAGTAAAATGTTTCTCTATCACAATGTCATGCAGTAGGAGGTTTTTAGATCTGAGCTGAAGACAGAGGTATTTGGGAAATCATAGCAACATGCTATGCAGGATTGAAGGTCCCTTATTGATCATTTCAATTCAAAGCATTAGTTTAGGAATTAGACCTTAACAATCTTGTGATTGATCTTTTACAAATTAGCAAAGATTAAAATTAGGGGGCTGCTCTTTGCTATCATTTTCTCTTTATATAACAATATTTTATTTATAATTCTGACATTTCTGTTCATATCCTCTCATCAAGATCTCTCCTTGATAGGGTAATTTTGTACAATAGAAATTCTCTCTCTCTGTCTTTCTCTCTCTCTTTCTGTGTGTGTGTGTGTGTGTGTGTGTGTGTGTGTGTGTGTGTGAAAGAGAGAGAGAGAGAGAGAGAGAGAGAGAGAGAGAGACTAAAAATAAGCTAAATGCTAAAGGATAAAAAAAGCTTTTGCGGTTATAATACTATTTTCTGTATATGTAATATGTTACTTCTGATGTCCTGTTCTATTGTGGCATAATCCTGAAGCTTTGCTCCTTTCCTATAAGCCTCAGTGGCCTGTGATGTAGTTTAAAAAGTGTCATAAATTAAAAACTTTTCAAAATGGCCTCTAGTTCTACTAATGGGCTCTCTCACACATTTCTGACAAAGGTCATGACCAGTGGTCATATAGAATCAGTGTCTCATTAGAGAATAGTGATTGTGCTTCAACAAACACTGAGAGGCTTACAGACTGGGCCTTTGTGCATTGTTCAATAAAAAGTTTGGTGTCCAAAAAAAATTTCTCACTGAGACCTTCCATGATGTTATAAGTGTTATAAGAATAGTGGTCTGTGTGTTTCTGTCTCTCTCTCTTTCATACACACACAGACACATACACACACAATTTTATGAAAAGAAGTTTAATATTTTTGGAAGAACTTCATGTTGCCACTCCCAAATAAAGAAAAGAGAAAGATAGCTCCCATCAGTAATTTGAGGAGCTATTATATTTAAAAAAAAAAGAAAAAAAAAAAGACTCCAAAGTAGATAAATTAGAGCCAAAGCACAGAAATTACAAGGAAGTTGGCCACATTTGGCTCAGTTCCATAACTAACTTTCTGAAGCTGACCTAGGCTAACAGTGTGTGGGGCTGCTATCAGAAGAACTAGAGGGTGTCATGACCTCTGCTAGAAATGCTGTTGTAGAGATTTTTTGATGGTGTAGTAGGCAAAAATATAGTTATAGGAGGAGCAGCGGATGTTTTGTTCTTGGTGAGCACATTCCACAGGGGAGTCTTGTTTGCATTATTTTTAATAGTAATATGAATGGGAACACCAGGTACTGTAGGCTTGGGAGAAGGACCTGGCAACCCACTCCCCCCAAAACAATCAGCCATTGAAAACCCTATGAATAGCAGAGAGGCACTGCTATAGTGCCAGGCATAGCACAGTGTCTAGAAATGTAGGGACACGATGGGAGAGTAGTGTCTGGGATGTAGGGTCACTATGAGTTGGACTTGACTTGATGGCACCTAACAACAAACAACAATGAATGTTAAAGGTCTAATGCAAGTCACTAGAGGAAGCATATTGAATGTAAGACTGAAACATACAGAGAAAGCAATGAAAGAGAGCACCACCAAAAGTTGCTGGTATAGTTGTCATCAACCAATGGTTCAAGGCACTCCACTCTCCCACTAGATTACCTTGGTATTAGACCCTTCCTTGATTCTGCTAGAAAGTTATTCTTAAAAACTTCTAAGCTCTCTTTCAACTCTGAAATCCCTAAGTATAACTCAGAATTCATTCAGGGAGGCAAAACCACTATGAGGATTATGGAATAAGGAGTTGATTATAAGACTAAAGTCTTATACAAGTGTGGAAAAAACTGGGCGAATAAGGGTTCAAGAGAGTTGCAGTATCAGAGAAAAGTCAATAACCAGCCCTTCTTATATATACATATATGTATTGTATGTGGACACATTAGAGTATTCAAAGGACTAGGGAAGCCAGCTATGTCCTGATGTCAGAATGGAATTGGAAAGAGGAGCTGATGTCTACTGGGGGCTGTTGCTTCTGCTTGATGATTGGAGCTGGACTTGTTGATGGCTTAGGTCAGCAGTTGGGAAAAAAAGATGTAAATGCAGCAAGGCCTGGGGTTTAGCTCAGTTGATAGAGTGCTGGTCTGTGCTATTTGAAGCCCTGGGTTTGACCCCAGCACCACAAAAATGGGAGAAGGATGTGGTGATCCACTCCGAAAGTAATTCCAAAACAATCAGCTGATGAAAACTCCATGAGGGTCACTATGAGTCAGACACAATTTGAAGGCACCTAATAACAACAACCTGGGAGAAGGACCTGGCAACCCCCTCCCAAAAATCAATCTGCCATTGAAAACCCTATGAACAGCAGAGAAGCACTGACAATAGTGTTTCCCCTGTTGTACAGAGGGTCGCTATGAGTCGGATACCGACTCGACGGCACCTAACAACAACAACAATAACAACAACAAAATGCAGCAGGGCATGTTGTTATTGTTGTTCTTAGGTGTTGTAGAGTTGAGTCCGACTCATAGTGACCCTATGTACAGTGGATCGAAACACTTCCCGATTCTGTGCCAGGCACATGATCTTATGTATGTTTAAGCCCATTGATGTAGATACTGTGCCAATCCATCTGGTGGAGGGTTTTCCTCTTTTGCGTTGACCTGCTACTTTCCCAAACATGATGTCTTTCTCTAGGGATTGACCTCTCCTGACTACATGTCTGAAATATGTAAGATGCAGTCTGGCCATTCTTGCTTCCAAGGAGCACGCTGGTTGTACTTCTTCTAGGACAGATCTATTGGTTCTTTTGGCAGTCCATGGTATATTCAATAGACATCTCCAGTACCGTAATTCAAAAGCATCAATTCTTTTCCTACCTCCCTTGTTCAATGTCCAGCTTTCACAACTATATGATGCAGCAGGGGATAGTGACAACAAACTGGAACTTGCCACCATGTCTGTATCTCTCATCTCACAGCGGTGACTTTCGTGGGGTAATGTCTACTTATTTGTTTCTATCATCTAAGCCTCATGAATCTCTGGGTTAGCCAGCTATCATTTGGAATCATACAAAGAAGGGAATTCTGCAAAACAGAGGCCCATTTTGACCAAGCTGACACACACTATTTTCTTCTTTAACTAAAATCAACCATTTTGTACTTTTCTTTTAAAAAAAGAATTGCTCAATAGTGCCATATCAAATTATTTCAGGAAATGAAATTCCATCTAGATGTAAATTATACTTTCATCTCACAGGGTTGCCTATTTTCCACAATGTGCCTGTGATAAAATATGTGATATTTTATCAGCTGACAGTTTGTACTCTTGTATGCTTTCTTTCCCTATGTGTTTTAATAGGAATTATAATCAATTTTTGCCTTGTATCACATGTTGTTGTTATAGTTAGGTGCTGTCTAGTCAGAGACCGACTCATAGCAGTCCTATGAACAACAGGTGAAACACTATTTTCAGTGCTTCTCTATTATTCACAGGGTTTTCAATGGCAGACGGATTTTGGGGAGTGGGTTGCCAGTTCCTTCTGCCAAGCCTACAGTACCTGGTGTTCCCAGGAGGTCTCCCATACAAGTACTAACCAGGCCTGACCCTGCTTAGTGTTTGAGATCTGATGGGATTGGATGCCACAGTACTATGGCTGAAGGCATTTAAAACACATAATATATAACAATTAATTCAAAATAGATTTGCATAGATTAAAGATCTAAATATAGGCGTGAAAACTTTAAAACTGGTTAGATGAAAAAGCACAAGGACAAATTTCATGACCTTGGATTAAAGCAACAGTTTTTTAAATATAAAACAAAAAGTACATGCAACAAAAGAAAAATAAATAAATTGAACTTCACTCAAATTTTAAAAACTTTTATGCTTCGAAGGACTAAATCAAGAAACTAAAAGTCTGGTTCACAGAATTGGAGAAAATATTTGCAAATCATTTCTTCTTTTCCTTTTTCCTTTTCTTCATATTTTCTTTTTTTGGGGGGTTTATTAATTGTTTTTTATTGGAAAATTTTAATGTACACCTTAATGTGATTCATTCTGACATGCTTTTCAACGTGACATTTCCATATATGCAATTTGTTGTACATTATTCATATATGTTCCCCCTTACCCTCTTGTACGCTTCCCCCCATCCCACCCGCTATCAAAGACTTCTCTACCATTTACTTGTCTTTTTATGGTAATAGTTTTCTATATATCCCTGGGTTCCAGTTCTGTTTAAGACAGAAACTTTTCCTGCAGTGAACTTTCTTTTTACCTTGTCAGAACTATTACATGCATTTTCTAGACCATCTATAATAATACCATTCTTAGCTTTTTTTTTTCTTTTATTATGATCTGACCTTTATATAGGATTTTTTCTTTCTTATTATTTTGATTCAGCTCCCACATATGAGTGAGAACATGTGGTGTTTCTCTTTCTGAGCTTGTGTTCATTCACTTAAAATAATTTTCTCTAATTCTATCCATTTTGCTGCGAGTGGCCTTATTTCATTTTTTTTAAATTGCTGAGTAGTATTCCATTGTGTATATGTACCATAGATTTTTTATCCATTCTTCTGTTAAAGGGCACTTTGGTTGATTCTGTATACTTGCTATTGTGAAAAGTGCTGCATGGAACATGGAGATGCAGGTGTCTCTGTGGTATGATGACACATCTCCCTTTGGGTAAATTCCCAATAGTGTTATAGCTGGGTCATACACTAAATCTATTTTCAGTTTTTTAAGATACCTCCATATTGATTTCCACAGTGATTGGACCAATTTATAGCTCCACCAACAATGTAAGAGTGTTCCCTTTTCTCTGTAACCTCACCAGCATTTGTTGTTATTTGTTTATTGATCTTGGCCATTCTTACTGGTATAAGGTGAAATCTCAGAGTTGTTTTAATTTGCATTTCCCTAATGGGTAGGGACATTCAGCATTTTTTCATGTGTTTCATGGCTTTATGGACCTCTTCATTTGAGAACTGTCTACCCAGTTCCTTTGCCCATTTGTGTATTGGGTTATTTGTTTTTTGGGGAGTTTTTTTCTTGAGTTCTTTATAAATTCTGGTAATTAGACCTTTGTCTGATATATAGGATGTGAAGATTTTTTCCCATTCCGTAGGGGTTTCCTTGACTCTGTTAATTGTTTCTTTTGCTGTACAGAAGCTTTTTAATTTCATGTAATCCCATTTATCTATTCTTGTTGCAATTTCTTGAGCAATTGGAATACTATTAAGGAAATACTTTCCTATGCCTCTATGACGGCCTATCTTGTCTTCTGTAAGTTTTAAAGTTTCTGGTTGTATGTTGAGATCTTTTATCCATTTTGAGTTAACTCCATGCATATTGAGAGATGTGGGTCAGTTTTCATTTTTCTGCATATGGATGACCATGTTTCCCAGAACCATTTATTGAAAAGGCTGTCCTTTTTCTAGTGTACTTGCTTTGCTCCTTTGTCAAAAATCAGGTGGCTATAGGTGTGTTGAGGTATTTCTGGGTCTTCTATTCTGTTCCAGATGTCTTCAGGCCTGTTTTTGTCCCAGTACCAAGCTGTTTTTGCTACCACTGCCATATAGTATAGCTTGAAGGCAGGGATTGTGGTTCCACCTACATTAGTTTTGCAGCTGAAGAGTGTTTTGGCTATATGTGTTTTTTGTGGTTCCATATTTTTGGATCACTTTTTGTATTTCTGTAAAGTCAGTCAGTGGAATTTTAATGGGTATTGCATTAAATGTATAGATTGATTTTGGTAGGATAGCCATTTTTACTATATTAATTCTCCCTATCCAAATACATATATGTGTATATATATGTTGTTGTTGTTAGGTTCTGTCGAGTTGAGTCTGACTCATAGTGACCCTCATAGGGTTTTCAATGGCTGACTGTTTTGGGATTGCCTTGGGAGTGGGTTGCCACGTCCTTCTCCCATTTTGCGGTGCTGGGAATCAAACTCGGGACCTCAGAGACTGCAGAGCAAATTATATATATATATATCTCCTAGCAACAACAAATACATACTTTTTTTTTCTTTAAGGTTGGTTTAGCTCCCACATATGAGCAAAAACATGTGGTATTTCTCTTTTGAGTCTGGGTTATTTTATTTAAAATGATATAGTCCAGTTCTATCCATTTTGTGAAAAAGACATAATTTCATTCTTCTTTACTGCTGAATAATATTCCATTGTGTATATATACCTTTACTCTTAAAGCTGAGATGAACGAATGATAGATTCTTTCCCCAACCACCTCTCATGCATCCTGTAGATTACAACAACTGTTGATTGGTTCATTTTGGTTCATTTTTGGAGAATATATCATTTTAGTTGATTCCTTTGACTCACATATGTCACCTCTTTTCTGTACATTAGAATCTTATGAAATTCACATGACTAACATGATTCAAAACAAAACCCTATGTACTGAGTCAACAATATATTGAAAGCATTGTACTGGATCTTGTAAAATTCAGAGGTGACTATCACCCACACCTGCATACACATGATTCTTCCTTTCAGGGATGCATATTTTGCAACACTGGAATAAGAAAATTATCAAGCTATTATACTATAAGGTGGAATATGGTAAATGTCCTAAAAATTGCATAAAGTACTATGTATAGTAGCTTAATTGCAAATTATAATTGTTTTATTTAAAAAATATTTTAATATGCAATATTTATGTATTCTTTGTTAAGTTTTATGAAAAACATTCCTTTTAAGTAAAATTTCACTTCCCACCCCCCTTTAGCTCTCTCTCTCTCTCTGTACTAGGGGATTGTACTGAGGTCTTTGCACATACTTTGCAAGTTCTCTACTACTGAGCTGCACCCCTAGCCCTCTTTTCTATTTTTCATTTTGAGACAAGGTCATATTACACAGGCTGCCTCTGGCCTCCAACTTGGGATATAATCATTTTGGCTCTGCCTTCATAGTCACTGGGATTATAGGTATGTCTAAGTCCCATCTCTCTTTATAATAGAGCAGTTATTACGAACCACTTTGAAAAGAAACTGGAGTATCAGAATCACATAAGGGACTCTATTAAATAACCTGATTCTTCCCTTACCCTAACTTCCCAACCCTAGTGAGAAACACAGTTTTAGAGTGTAATATTGGATATCTTTAACTATTCATGATGGAATTTTAATCAGATTTTGTTGGTGCTGTTTTGTATGTTCTTAGGTGCCATCAAGTCATGTCCAATTCATAGTGAACCTCATGGGGTTTTTAATGGCTAATTGTTTTGGGATTGCCTTGGGAGTGGATTGCCACATCCTTCTCCCAATTTTGCAGTGCTAGGAATTGAACCTGGGACCTCAGACACTGCAGAACAGCACTCTACAAACTGAGCTTAATCCCAGCCCTAGACAACAAATCCAGTCGCTATGATTTTCAATCACATATTTGCCTACATTTTAAGACCTGTTCACTGAAACTTGGGTGCTCCTTTGAGTAATTCATAGCAAGAAAATGTAGCACCTTGTAGAGCATATAAAGGATGTGAAATCAGAGTGAGGTTATGGAGTCAAGTTTTACTTCACAGACTATTGACAAGATTAAAGGACATCATATTTGATCTATTGCATATTTTAGGCTCTTTAGCAATTATGGTTCCTCTCTTTTCTAAAGATTTTCTTCTCCTGAACTTGAATATCAATAATATTGAAAAGATTTCTAAACAAGTTATTACTAATTGATAGTACAATTGTGGGGAAGGTCAATCAACTGATTTTATCTTAAGTAAATTCTTTATCTATCTTTTTCTGTTATCTATTAGTTACCTGTAAGCAGGTATTTTTCCCCTTTTATTGATAAGTGTACAGAGGAATATGATATTTGCTATTTCCATTGTGCCTGCAGCGGTAGCCCTGTGGCATCTGATCCCGTCAGATCTCGGAAGCTAAGCAGGGTCAGGCTTGGTTAGTACCTGGATGGGAGACCACCTGGGAAGACTAGAAGCTGTAGGCTTGGGAGAAGGACCTGGCAACCCCCTCCCAAAAATCAATCTGCCATTGAAAACCCTATGAACAGCAGAGAAGCACCCTGTTGTACAGAGGGTCAGTATGAGTCAGATACTAACTCAAGGGCACCTAACAACAACAACAACATTTCCATTGTGCAACTATTATATCACTTTTGGTTACACTTTGGTCAACTTACAAAGTTTATGGAACCCTTTGACTAATATGTAGTAAAACTCACAGGCACTTATGGATTATCTTCCCTGATTTTTCCTGTTTATTCATAAAGTTGCACTATTTACATTGAGATTATCCTTTCCCCTTTATTCCTTTACCTTATTTCCTTTCCCCATCCCACCTTCCACAACCTCCACTTCCCCTTGCTTGTCCCCTTCCTCCTTCTTTCTACTCTGCTCTTATATTGTATTTCTATATTGAGACTGTTTTAGTCTATCTGTACTGCCATGTCAAAATAGTGCAGACTAATTTATAGTCAATAAAAACTGACTTTGCACAGTTCTGGAATTTGGAAAGTCTGAGACTAATGTGCCAGAAGATTGGGTGTACAGTCTCTTTCTGCTTCCAAGATGGTATCTTTTCACTGCCTCCTCCAGAGGGGACAAACTCCTTGTCCTCACAGAGCAGAAGAAACAGAAAGGCAAAATATGTCTAAGCTAGCTTCCTCCAGCCCTTTCATAAGGAACTAGTATATTTGCAGGTGCTGAGCCATTCTAATTTAATCATTTCCCCAAACGTTTCACCTCTAAATATCACTGCAATGGTGATTAAGTTTCAACATAAATTTTGAGGCATATTTAAACCATAGCAAAATGAATATTTACTGGCTCTATTCAATTAACAGAATTAAGTTAATATGGACAGGTTTATAAATACCTCAGATTATTAAAGAAATATTGAGAAAAGAGAATGGCTGGGAGATGGGAATAATTTGCCTTATGTAAATGGGGAGAAAGATACTATGTAAGTAACATATAGAGTAATAAATCCAAAATGGCCAAGAAACATGTAAAAATATACTCAACCTTTCTAGTAGACAGGCAAATGCAAGTAAACACAATGTTGAAATTATATTTTTTATTCATGGGTTAGGAAAAAATATTAATTTTATCTAGATAAAATATTAATTTTTCTAGTGATAAAAGTGGGATATAGGGAAATGGGCATTGTCAATAAATTTTTTGAGGGAATATAAATTGCTTCAAAAATTTGCAAATAATCAGAAAATATTTAGTAAACTTACATGGTGCATGCACTCTCAGCAACTTGGGAAAATTATACAAAAATTCGGCTGCCAAATGTATAGATCAAAATACATTTTTTGGACTTCTTCACAAAGGCAATAACCTGGAACAATCTGAATATATTTCAGTAGGAGAGTGGCTGAATCAATTATGATTCAGCCATTTTATAGATTGGCCTACAGCTGTACTCCTGTGGCATCTGATCCCATCAGATCTCAGAAGCTACGTAGTGTCAGGCCTGGATACTACTTGGATGGGAGAGTACCTAGGAATAACTGGTGCTGTAGGCTTGGGGAGAACCCACTCCCAAAAAAACAATCAGCCATTGAAACCTTATGAATAGCAGAGAAGTGAGTAGTGTTTTGTCTGTTGTACAGAGCCACTATGAAAGGGACCTGACTCAATGGCACCTAACAACAATAATATCCTATAGACTGTGATAAAGCTGTTCAAAGCAATGAGTCAGATCAATATCTGCTGACTCAGAGGAAGGTTCATTCAAAATACGTATAGTATACATATATACATTAATATAAATATTAAATGTATAAAATGTATTTATTATATATGTATGTATTATTTTATAGGCAGGCTAAGTAACTGAGCAATGTAAGTATATTATTTTATATTTATAATAAAATAAACTTTGGCTATGTGTCTATCTATGAATCTATGAACAAGAAAGAAAATGTGAGAGGATACAAATAAGAATATGAACCTCACTTAGGCTGGAGCTTTGTTTCTGGAGGATGGTTAATGACAGAGAATTAATTTTTGTCATTAAATATCTTTGATTTTAGAATGTCATAAAAAGTTAAATAGTAACTTTGAAGCTTTGTTCCCTAAGTAACTTTGTAACTGATAATGAAGACAAGACTTAGATCATGATTATTTATTCATATATTACTTGTGTGAGTTAAAAATATATAACTTTATCCTGGAATAATGGTGTATGCCTGTCATCCCAGCATTCGGGAGACTGAGGCAGAAGGATGTCAACTTTGAGGTGAACCTGGGTTACATAGCAAGACACTTAATCACATACAAAAAAACTAGTGGTATAGCATTAAATAACTATTTGTACTCTTCAAGTAGAGCAGAATAGTTTTTTGCTCTCTCCAGTAGACAACAGTTATGGGTACATACATTAACAAGCATAATAGTTGGAATTTGGTTGAGAGGGGTAATCACGTATTAAGTAAGATGCAGTACCTTACAGAGAATAGTCAAAAGTATTGATGACTATTGGTCCCAAGTAGGAAACAGAGTGTAATTCACTGATTTTTCTGAAATTCAGCCAGATTATCTCTTATTGCTCTGATACACTTTTAATTAAGGATCGCTCAGAGGTTTTTGGCCAGAGGGATGGGTAAAAGAGTGTCTTTCCTCCCACTTAGGCAGAAGACAGGTTTTAAAGTGGAAAATGAGCAATTGATGATTGCCTTGCCAAGTATAATTAAGAAAACTCAACAGAACTGATTGTAACAAGTTCTGGAAGGAAAATCTGCCGAAGGCTGAGATTTGGCCTCAATGTTGCTAATACCATAAACTCAGTATGCCAGTTTTTAGTCTTACATTAATTTGTGGCATAATCTATAATTTCTCACATATAGACTAATGTATTTTATGTACAATGCCTGAAGCAAAGAGGTCTCCTTTGGCCTCCCTCCCTCCAACAGTATCAGGAACCTTGGTGTCAACTCCTTTACCCTTACCTCTTCTGCCCTGAGACCTGCCGTGCTGAAGGGCCTCCCTTCTTCTTAGCTGTTCACTAATTTCTTCTAATCCATGCTTTGGTAGTGACAACTTCTCAGTTTTTCTCAAAGATATTGATAGATTTAGAAAAGCTTCAAGGCCTCAAGAAAGGAAGACTTAGAGCTAAATTTCACATATATGATCTGCAAGAAGTATGTGGATCCTGGGAGACTCTCTCCCTCAAGGATATAGGAGTTTTCTTGACATAATCCACAAATAGTTGAAAAGTAATGTAGTCATATGAAATAGCAGGGTAAACAACCTATAATAGGCTCACTCAGGATCAATTATCAGAGGAATCATTAAAACAGGGTGTTCTGAGGCTTTTGAGAGAGACAAATTCAAATCTGATCTGTTGCACTGGTGGAGAAAACTAGGAGATAACTAGGAGATGGCACTTAAATACAAATTCTCTAAATTGTAAACTGACCTGATATATGAGTAGTATGAGCTATATGTCTGCAGCCATAGAACCCTAGCATCTGACCCCAACTGATCTTGGAAGCTAAAGCAGGACCGGTCTGATTAGTTCTTGGATGGGAGATCACCTGGGGATACCAGGTGCTGCAGGCTAGGGAGAAGCACCTGGCAATCCACTCTTGAAACAATCTGCCATTGAAAACCCTACGAATAGCACAGAAACTGACAATAGTGCTGGACATGGCACACTGTCAGGGAGTATTTCATTCTGATGTACATATGGTTGCTATTACTCAGACCTGACTTGATGGCTCTTATCAACAACATCATGTGCTAGATATGTAAAATATCATTTTAGGCAATCAAATTTACCCATGTAGGAAAAACAGTTTCAAAAGACAAAATTACTACAAACATAGTTTAAAGATCTAATTGGTTTTAATTTGTGATTTTCAATGGACAACACCTCATTCTGTAAAATAGAATGATTGTTCCAAAGAGATGAGCAGAGGAAATTAACTTTATTGACAGAAAAGGGGTGAAAGAAACAGACGTAGGGAACAAAAAGTAGGTTGGTTGTTTCCAAATTGCTTTCTTTATGTATTAGTCAGCGGGTATATGGGTGTGACAGAGAAGCCAGCAAACTTACGGGAGGAAATATTTCCTAGAGGCTTCTGGTTAGAGGAGTTTAGTCCATAGAGGCAGAAGGCAAGGCAGCAGGGTAGGCATAGTAGGGTCCATGGCACAGAACCTTACATCTTGGAGATCAGGAAACAGAGAGCAAAGAGAGACCAGAACCATGGGACCAGGGTAAAAACCTTCAAAGGCCCACCCAGGGAGCCAATTCCATGAAGCTAGAATCCCACCTGCCAAACTTCCCACAACCTCCACAAGAAGCACCACCAACTGGGGAACAAAGTTCAAGCACATGATCTTCAGAGAACATGCATATCCAAACAATAACACCTTATAACTTACGACAGAGGGGACTTCCTTATTACATTTACTCAGATTGACTTGAATCTCTTGGTTGGTCTTTTTTTTGAAAACTGGCTAACTTGAAATTTCAGTTTAAGCATATGGTATTTAGCTTAAGAAACTCCATTCTGGATTGGCTTGATCTGATGAGGCCTAGTGCGTGAAGTTAGTTGAAAACAATGATTTCCCATAAATTTTGTTTAATACTAGGAATGAATTGTTCAGTAGTGATGGTGATAGATTAAGAACACTAATTAGCTTTTTTCTACCACACAGTATATGTAAACTATTTGATTACATCCATGATACTCTTTTTTGATAAGTTATTTTTCCCAAAGATGTCGGTCATTTTTTTTTGTATTCCAGATGAAAGACCAACACCCTGAAATATTGTTTGTGCAGAGCCCTGTCTTTTCATCCATCCTCCTCACTGCTTGAAAGAACAAAAGACACATTCCAAATCTAATTGCTTGTAATCGGCCTATTTATGAGCCACATAAACATGGCATATACACATTTACTGACATCTATAATTTTAAGAATTAAGTTCTTCTGGCAGAAGAAGACAAGAGACAGAATTATATGTACAAAATGGGGCTGGAAGAGCCATTCAAAATTTAGTGATGACTACAAAAATTCAGGAAAGCCAAGGGTGCCCTTGAGAAGTCAAAGAAATAGATCTGTCTAAAGAACATATCTAAGGAACAGCCTGCAGCTGTACCACTGTGCTGTCTGATCCTGTCAGATCTCAGAAGCTAAGCAGAGTTGGGCCTGGTTAGTACTTGGATGGGAGACCTGGGAATACTGGGAGCTGCAGGCTTAGGGGAAGGACCCAGCATCCCACTCCCAAAAAACTATCAGCCACTGAAAACT
Organism: Pedetes capensis; assembly: GCA_007922755.1. Classification (NCBI taxonomy): domain Eukaryota; kingdom Metazoa; phylum Chordata; class Mammalia; order Rodentia; family Pedetidae; genus Pedetes; species Pedetes capensis. Next base: position 29,702 of record VMDO01007192.1, on the reverse strand, counting down.
CTATGAATAGCAGAGAAGCACTGACAATAGTGTTTCATCTGTTGTCCATAGGGGCACTATGAGTCAGACACTGACTTGATGGCACATAACACCAGCAAGGAACATGGAAGAACTCTATATATGAAAGTAAGCAGTGGAATAAAGTGAATTTTGGAGGCAAAGTGTCATTGGATGCTAGGAATGCAAAGACTACTGATCAGTATTATAGGAGATTCTTTGTGTGTCCTACCAATATACCTTTGGACATTACCATTGTCATATGAGTAGCTGACTTCCCCATCAGGTCATGGGGAAATTTTTTGACTTATGGCTTTGTCTGACTTCTCGAGTCTGCTTAGTGCTACATATCAGCCCAGAAACAAACTATATAATTGCTGATTCTCCCTTCTTACCTACTCCCCTCAACTACATAATACTTGAACATATGGTTATAATGCCTCAATTCCTTTCCTCTTTGGATGAGATAATGCTGGATCCCAGAGATAGAAAGTGCAAGTAAGCTGCAATTGTCTACATTAACTATATTAGTATTTTTATTAATAATTTATATTATTATTTAACTATATTAACTTTCACTAAGATATCCTGCATTGTTTCTTGCCAAATTGTCTCCCAGGTATGGTCTGAGATCCTCTGCCTCAAAATCTAGCTGCACCCATCTTTGTCCTAAATCTTACTCTGAGGAATCCAAACTAAGGAATCTGTATAGAAAATAGACAGCCAAAAACTTGAAAAATAAAACCCAACTAGAAAAAAAGTTGTTCTCAAAGTAAGAAGAGTTAAGATCTAGAAAAATGAAAAAATTATTTTCATTTTCTTAACTAAACTTCTTTCAAAAAGAGTCTAGAAAACATTTCCTGATTTTCTGCCTTAGCACTTTCTGAAGTAAATAGAAATACAATGTGCATTTAAAAAAATAGTTTCTGAAAACTGTAATGCTTCAAACCAAACCACACTGTTAGCTGTAATCTTGGGAACCCACGTCACTAAGAGACCCATTGCCTGGTTCTCTGTGGTGTCCTGGTATACCCAGTAGTTCTTTTTGGAATTAGGTGGTCTTTTCCAAAGAGCACTTGTGTTATGTGTTGAAATAATGAAAAAGCTACTGAAACACAATATGCATTTTTTAATCTAGTAATAAAGAAAGTAATACGGCTGAATAATGCCCAGCCAGATTAGATTTGACACTGTATTTGCTTTGTGTCCAACTTTATCTGGCAATGCATTATTCACTAGTACTATACACAGTGCTTTATTAACTCTTAATCAAATGCATTTTATCATAAGTGTCAATTCAGTGCTTTGCCATTGTATTTATATGTTCTTAAATACTGAGTTCTTTGTAAGAGAATGATAAATGCTTAGGCTGGAAAAGAATATCATATTTCTGGGGCTTGGGAATGAAGTCGTCGTGCAGGGAGAGGGTGGTTTTACATTCACACTAAAATCATCTGAAAACAGATTACATTGCTCTTTCTTTTTTCCTTCTAATACAGTAAAATGTAAAATATGTTCATTTAATTTTTCTTTACCAAGGAGAAAATCAAGCAGATATGTTTTAGTTATCCATTGAAAGTGCTTTATAGATTTGTAGAGCACGTAGATATAGATTAAAATTTTTGATGGTAGATTCTTATTTGGTACATCTGAGACCAAAGAAGACTAAGATCAAATGATGTATGTTAAATAAATGTACAAACTAAAGAATTGCAGACAATTACACAAATTTTCAAGTCTAATTAACTAATAATGAGCTCTAAATTTTGTAAATACAAACTGGCCTTGGAAATCGTAGGTTTAGTTGATTTCCTAGGAAACACATGCTTACAAAATATGCTATAAAACTGAGTTAATGGCACAGGTTTATTCTTATAATATGAGAATGTTTCAAATTTTAAAATATTGCCAAAACCAAACTTCATGTTGTTTGATAATATGGTTCTTTTATCAAAACAGCAATGTAGATTTATCAAAGTTTTCATATTTGGATATACCTACTGTAATATGATAGTATTAGTTTGGATGAATCAATTCTATGTGTAAGTTTATCTTTAAAACTAACAAATTTCATAATTTTAGATTAAAATTATCACCACATTAAAGTGAATGCATGACTTTAAATGAGTGTAGAATTGTTGAACTCCTGTCTCTGAGTATCAATTAAATCAGAAGTGTTAATAGCATTAGGTTCTACATACCAGAGTGGCATTAGCCGCTAAGTAAATACTACTAATTGGCAAATAGGGCTGGGGTTTAGCTCAGTTGGTAGAGTGTTTGCTTTGTGCATTTTGAGGCCCTGCATTTGATCCCTAGCACCACAAAAAAATGGGAGAAGGACCTGGCAACCCACTCCTGAAAAATCCCAAAACAATCTGCCATTGAAGACCCTATCAATAGTAGAGAAATACTGACAATAGTGTTTTGCCTGTTGTATGTAGAGTCACTATGAGTCGGACAAGGACTCGAGGGCATCTAACAACAACAATGGCACATTGTTGGGTAGTATTTCATTCTGTTATACACAGGTTTGCAATGAGTTGGACCCAATACCATGTTACTTAACAAGAGTTTGATACAAAGCAGTAATACACTGATGATAAAATATATTATTTGTGCTTACATGTGAAATACTAAGTATAAATTAGAAGCTTCTTTTACATAATAAACTATACTCCACCCTGCCACAGAAGTAACACTCAAATAAATATTTGTAAATTCAAAAGCAAAATAAAATCCCACTAATCTCTCTAAATAATCCTACCACCAAAATTGATTGATATTATTTATGATTGTATTTTAGAAAATGATTGGCTATAAAAAAGGGTCCTTATTATATCTGAAGATCTTATAAAAGATTCTGAAATCCTTCAGGCTTCTATATAGATAGAATTTAGTGGCACCATGACTGATTTTTAATGATATCCTATGAAACTACTATAGGTTAGTAGGCATGGTCTGTTTCCTTGTCCTTTTAAAAAGTCTTCTGTATTTCTGTTTTTTTTTTTCCTTTTCTTTCCTTACTTCTTTTTCACAGTGGTTAATTGTTTTCACTTCACTATTGTGTTGGCTTTTCTTGCTTGCTTGGTTTTCCCTTTCATTATTTTATTTCTTCGGTCTGTCTTTGGCCAAACAGCCACTCAACTCAGAGATAAGTCCTGATTAATTATCAAGAGGCTAAAATAACTCTTTAGGTTTTTTTTTAGTAGATTAAAATAAAACATGTTTAAGCTCGTGAAATTAGCATTTATTCATTGTAAAAAGCTAGTTTAATAATACTGAGGAAGGTTAGATTAAATAAATTTAGTCTTCTTTCCTGTAGAAATCTTTATATCCTAATTGCAGAACCTTTAATATTCTGAGTTACAAACTTCTAAGGGAGGATATAAAATAGAGTATTTATCTACCCTATTTTCTTATAGAACTCTTTTTGTGCAGTGATTTCAAGTAATAGCAAAATTACATGGTATTTACTATGTATACGACACTGTTTTAAATGTTTTACCTTGTAAGGAGAAAAATTGTTTTTGCTGATGCAGAAATTGGGTACAGAAAGGGTCAACTGCTTACTCTCCGTCAATATCCACCACAAGCCAGGTTACTTATCACTTGGGCTGAAGCAGGTAGCTCAGTGATAGAGTGCTTATCTAGGATGTGTAAGGCCCTAGGCTTGATATCTAGCATAAATAAATAAATTAATAAATAACCATCCACTCACAGGTTTTTAAACTATGGTCAACTGCCCAAATCAATCTGTTGGACATTTAGATACTGATTAGTATTTATAAACCAAAATGCATTTGCATTAATTCTTGGTTTAGACGCAGCCATGCCAAAAGTTGTGTAGATGATACCTCTGGACTGGGCATTGACTGGACCTGAAGATTACTACATTGATATAAAATACTTGGCATACTTGGGGCAGGGGTGGGACTTGGCTCTGCAACCATGGAGACAGGGTGTGCAAAAATAGACAAGTTGGTTAGGCTTGGTGTAATGTATCAACAGTCCCTCCAGGAGGGAGGAGAAGGAGGGTCACAAGACTCTCAGTTGAAGGGTGTGTTGTTGTCAGGTGCTGTCATGTCTAGTATGACTCATAGCAACCCTATGGACAACAGAAAGAAACACTACCCAACACTGTATATGCCTGACACTATTGTCAGTGCTCCTCTGCTCTTCATAAAGTTTTCAATGGCTGATTGTTTTAGAGTGGGCTGCTGGGTCCTTCTCCCAAGCCTATTGCAACAGGTATTCCTAGAGGGTTTCTCATCCAAGGACTAACCAGACCTCACCCTGATTAGCTTCTGAGATCTGATGGGATCAGACAGAAGAGTGGTATGGCTGTAGACTGAGGAATGGAGATATAGATATATATGTGTAGATAGATAGATAAATAGATAGATAAATGATAGATAGATAGATAGATAGATAGATAGATAGATAGATAGATAGATAGACAGACAGACAGACAGATATGCCTACAGCTGTAGCACTGTGATGTCCGATCCTGTCAAATCTCAGAAGCTAAGTAGGTTGGGCCTGGTTAGTACTTGCTTGGGAGACTGCCTGGGAACACCAAATACTGTAGGCTTGGAAGAAGGACCTGGCAACCCACTCCCAAAAATCAACTCACCATTGAAAACTCTATGAATAGCAGAGAAGCACTGAGAATAGTGTTTCACCTGTTGTACGTAGGGTCACTATGAGTCGGATACTGACTCGATGGCACCCAGCAACAACATGTATATCAATATGGCTGCAGCCATAGCACCCTAGTGTCTGATCCCACATGATCTTAGAAGCTAAGCAGGATTGACCTGGTTAGTCCTTGGATGGGAGACAGCCTGGGAATGTCAGATGCTGCAGCTAGGGAGAAGGACTTGACAATCCACTCCCAAAACAATATGCCATTGAAAACCCTATGAATAGCACAGCACTGACAATAGTGCTGAGCATGGCACAGTGTCAAGGAGTGTTTCATTCTGTTGGACATAGGATCACTGTGAGTCAGACCCAACTTGATGACACTTAACAATAACAATATATCTGTGTATCTATATCAATCTATATGTGATTATATATATATATATATATATATTAGTGATACATATATGTATATATATGTGTGTATATACACACATACACACATATCTGTATATATAGATATAGATATAGATATATATACAGGCTGGTGAACAGAGAGGAACAGAGCAGAGCAGAGGAAAGGGGAACAGAAGAAGAGGAAACTAATAGTTGGTACAGTTGCCTGTAACACTGTCAGGGAAAACATGTCACTCCTGTAAGTAAGCCCATTTGGGAGGGACAGAAGACTACTCTTGTGAGGAAGCCCACTTTGGAGGGAGTTAATGGTGATACAACTTTAAAACATCTTGGTGGGAACCTCTGGGGGAGGGAGGGAATTCCTCCCCTCAGTGTAGCTGTGTTTAAAGGCTCTACATGAGTTACCCACACCCCACATAAGCCCCTAATAAAATCTCCAATAAACTTGTGGTTCTCAAAGGTTAACCTGATCTGTCCTTTGGTCTGTCTGTGTTCCCCTTGGCTTTCATGCAACACCAAATCAGTCACTTTCTCTGTACTTCAACTCATGATGACAGTTGCCATTAGCAATATCTTGCAGATCCCCTTCTGCCTATGTTCTAGAAAATCTAACTTCTAGCTTTCAACCTTCTTCAAGGTACAATCACCAGTTCCCCTGTAGCATATTTTAGATCTGAAGACATTGATCAGTGGAGAACATGGCTGCATTCTCTTTTACAAATGAGTTTTGTATGTGCAGTTCATAAGTGACCAAAAAGAATTTAATGTTAAAGTTTATTTTTCTCTTGGGATCCTGTAATTATTTTAAAATATTAACCACAAGTCCCTTGCTAATTCCTTAAAGTATTCGGTTGCTTTTGAGATACTCAAATGTATGCCAAAAATAACTTTAACACTTGACTTGGAGACCATAGATCAAATTGTGCATCATCATGGAAAAAAAACATACAAAATTTGGTTTTGGCATTGACCAAAACATAATATTATGAATTGTCATATTTTTCTTGTATGTCATAAAACATATATAATAATAGGAAAAAATATGTATCTTCACACAACATTTAATACTTATCCTAAGAGCTGTGGTATTTTCTGAGGATATTGCCAACATATAACATTTGTCTTGGCCTTTACTTTCATTTTTCTTTTGTAAGCATTATTGCCATTAATATAGCATAACAAGTGTCTTTCAGATGTGAAAAATCAATTATTTCCAAAATGTACCAGTAGTTGCTAAGACAGATTAATGTACTGTAAGAGTAATGTCCACATAAAATGTTGTAATCGAGTAATACAGTTCACCAGAGAAATAAAATTGACTTGATCTTGGTACTTTTTTGGGAAATAGGATGAAAAAATTAACATGTGAAACAAAAAGTGAAATATTCAAGGCCATGTTTTGTTGAAAGATTAGGCTGGTGCTTTGGTGATATTATTTTCAATGAAGTGGTAAAGCTGCCATAGTAAGTTAGAGCAAGACTAGAACTGCTGATGCTTGATTTCTGTCTACAAACATGTAGCTGTTTTCTATTGAGGATTAATAAAAGGTAAGCTTAGGAATCACCACCTGTTTGTCAGCTTGTCGTGCTGTTGGGGCTTGTGTGTTGCTGTGATGCTGAAAGCTAATCCATCAGTATCTCAGATACCAGTAGTGCTACTCATGATGGACAGGTTTCAGCTGAGCTTCCAGACCAAGACAGACTAGGGAGAATGACCCGGCATTGCACTCCTGAGATAATTGGCCATTGAAAACCTTATGAATAGCAGAAGAGCATTGTCAAATACAGTTTTGGAAAATGAGCTCCCCAGGATTGAAGGCATCTAAAAGATGAATGGGGGGGAGTTGCCTCCTAAAATAGGGTCAAACTTATAATAGGAATGCAGTAAACTCTGGCGAACACCATTTGCTGATGTGGCATGACTAAAAATGAGAAAAAATACACAGTTGCTACAAGAATAAGTTCAAACATACAAAAATTGTGTGCATGGCACAGTGTCTGGGCATGTTTCATTCCGTTGTATATAGGGTCACTATAAGTGGGACCCAACTCAACAGCACCCAAAAACAACAAGTTTAGAAATGCATATTTCAGTAAACAAGAGGTCTCCTTGGGAGAATGTACATGATGAAAACTTGGATATTACTTTTTGTGCATTTGAATTTGGCAACTTCATATCAATCTTTGCGTTAATAGTTCTGAAAGGTTATTTGTTTCCTAGAACTTTGAATTCTAGGGTCTTATAGTGCTTGAGAGACAGCTACCAAATACATTAAAACATTTGTCCAGGGCTGTGAAAATAGCTTGTTGATAGAGGGCTTGCCTAGCATGTGTAAGGACATGGGCACAATCTCCAGCACTGCCATGAAAAAACAAAAAGACAAATAAACAAAAACAAGACCTTTGTTGTGAAGTAGAACAAGTATGTCTCTGAGATCTAGGCATGTAGAGGCATGCATCTGGTTTCATGGCCTTAAGACCTGCGCAATCACATAGGTCCCATGCTTAGAAGGAGACAAAAATTAATGCTTGTTTGAATATTTTAATGTTCTCCTCCATCTATTTTTAGATTCATAGTTTTTGAACAAGGGACCTCACATTTTCATTTCACAATTGTTCTCATAGATTATTTAACAGGTCCTGAGCAGAACTATAAAGGAAAGATGGGACTCCATGATGATCTCAAGCCTTACACTTGGATGTGGGGAGCAGCTCCTTAGCTGTTATCTTCCCAGTAGTGTTCCTTTTTTTCTATCTGTCTTGCTATATCTGTATCACTCTGACCTGGAGGACAAGCCCTGTAGGATGCTAAGTCCTCTGAAGGGCCAAAGCATCCTCCAGGCTTGACTTGAGGTTGCTCTAGGCATGTCTAAGTCCTTTCTCAGTCTATGCCATGACTCACCTCCACACCTTTTATTCACTCTTTGAGGTCTAACGCTTTGCTGGGTTTCATGCTTAGGGCTCTGTTTATAGCTTGTGGAGGACAAAGAGATTGGATTTCTACTGTGGTAAGCTTAAGTTTGCCTGCAGCAGTAGCCCTGTGGCGTATGATCTCTTCAGATCTCGGAAGCTAAGCAGGGTTGGGCCTGGTTAGTACTTGGAAGGGAGACCACCTGGGAATACCAGGTGCAGTCTTGGGAGATGGACCCAGCAACCCACTCCCAAAAACCAATCTGCTATTGAAAACCCTATAAACAGCAGAGAAGCACTGACAATAGTGTTTTGCTTGTTGTACATAGGGTCACTGTGAGTTGGGTACCAAGTTGGCACCTAACAACAGCAACGACAAGCTTAAGTTTAGAAGGAAAGACAATTAAGTCAATGGCAAAATGAAAGGAAGTAGATGGTGTTAGAGGAGGCCCACAGACCACAGAGGAGCTCTCTGGAGATGAGATCTAAACAGAGATCTAAGACCTATGTGGGAAGATGTTCTTTACTTGGAACAGGAGGTAGAGAGTGTTCTAGAGAGGGAACAGCATGAATCTAAACCTGGAAGTGAAAGGCTGCCATCTTCAGGAGGATTTCTCAGATAGAAAATAGTACTGGCTGCATTCAAAGTAGGTAAAAGAATGACATTCTTTTCAGGAGCTTCCAAAGGCAACAATATTAAGCCTCTGAGAGAGTTAATTATTGTTGCAGAGAGTCCACCAGAAAAGGAGGCCTACCTCTACTTTAGCTAGATTTTAACTCAAAGTCCATGTAACACAGGTCTGAACTGGAACAAGTTTTTAATGTGGGACGTCTACAGATACGTTGAAGAATCCTGTTTGGTGCCTGGGAGCCAAAAATGTTGCTGACTACAGGAAAAAAAATTATATAAATTGACAAGATGTATACTGTTATTGACTGAATGTGGCTTTTCAACATTCATTTGTTGAAACTATAACCCCTTATGTGATGATATTTGGAATTGGGGCCTTTGAAAAATAATGGGTTTAGAGAGGTTATGAAGATGAGACCACCACAATGGGATTAGTGCCCTGATAGGAGGAAAAGAGATAAAAAGAAGAAGACAGATTACCTTCTTCATCACATCTGCCAAGAAAAGCATATGCACATACAATGAATTTGCTGCCTGCAAGCCAGAAAGGCAGCCCTTCCTAAGAACTGAATCTGATGGCAACTGATCTTGGACTTTTAGCCTTAAGGACTGTAGGAAATAAATGTTCATTTTTTTTAAGCTATCCATTCCATGGTATTTTGTTACAGCAGCCCAAGAAGACTAATACGTATACTTTTATTTAACGGTGTCCTAAAAGCCTCTGTTTTTTGTTTATTTGCTTGTTTTTGTTTTTTGAGACAGTTTTACTAGGTAGTCTAGTCTGCCCTCAAACTTATGATCCTCTTGCCTTAGCCAGCTGAATGCTGTGATTACAGGTCTGTGCCACCAGCCTCCCAGCATTCTTTTTAGTGAGGACTCAAAAGTTCATCTCAATCATGAGGTGTATGAGAAATAGGAGAGAAGTCCTTGTATCATTAAGCACTGTACATAGGCGACATAGCACAACCAGAATACCACACAGACAGTTATTGTTGTAGCTGCAATGTGTCATCCAACAGATGGCTTTCCAAAAGTGCATTTGAAGAAGAGAGAAGTTGTTAGGTAGGTTTCTTTCCTTCCTTTTCTTTTTTCTTTCTTCCTTCATCCTTCCTTCCCATTCCTTTACTTTATGTGTAGATAAGTATTAGAGCCTGCAGCTGTAGTCCTGTGGCATCCGATCCCGTCAGATCTCGGAAGCTAAGCAGGGTCGGGCCTGGTTAGTACCTGGATGGGAGACCGCTTGGGAACACCAGAAGCTGTAGGCTTGGGAGAAGGACCTGGCAACCCCCTCCCAAAAATCAGTCTGCCATTGAAAACCCTATGAACAGCAGAGAAGTACTGACAATAGTATTTCCCCTGTTGTACAGAGGGTCTCTATGAGTCGGATACCGACTCGACGGCACCTAACAACAACAACAAAGTATTAGAAGTACTAAAAGCCAAAGCCTTCCAAAGAGTTTATCTGCCTAGAAACTTCTTCCAGATCAGAGCCCTGTGGAAATAAATGTTGATTTATTAGCTGAGATGTTGTGAACTCCAGAAGTATTGCTATCATATCTACTCCCACTTAAAATATAGAAAGGAATCCTTGAAATGGGAACTGACTTTCCCTTAGGCCTCTAACAATGCTATTTGATTACATTCTTTGAGGGGGAAGAAAAAGAGCAAAGAAAAAGAATGGCTGAAAAAGATTCTCTACAATTAAACAGGAGAAATAACGTGACTGATTATATTGGTTTGCTCATAACAGATTTTTCCTTTTCCCTTTACAATGTGAGTTTGATATCTGAGATACTGCTATTACTTTTCCATTGTGAATGAATTGATAGAGCATATTGTCTGATAAGAATCTTTCACTTGTGCATGCAAGTTGTATAGGTTGATAAGTGATTGAATTAAAAATGTGCACAAAGTTCTGCAAGAGACAGTGAAATGGATGTATCCATTTTTTGTATGTATATTCTATCAATTCACATAGGCAACATGCATGGAGACTGAGACCTTTCTGTTCCCATGTGGAAATAAGACTTTTCATGTATCAAAATGATTCCATTTTGCCTTTATGGATCTTGACACTAACCTTTCAAAATTTAGCTGATTTATTTTCAGACCCTTTTTTTTTTGTCACCCTGTTCCCAATCCCCACCCCCAACCAACCCCAGTGCTGGGAATTGAACCCAGGGCCTAGTGCATGCTAGGCAAGTGCTCTACCAATGAACTACATACTAGTCCTTTCCTATTTTTGATTTTTTTGAATACATAGATGTCAACATGTTATTATAGAATTCAAGGCTACTTTCTTCTCTTTTTTAAATGTGACACAGTATAAAAAGTTATAGCCTATGTGATAATTACATATTGGAAAGGTGTGTTGGTTAGCCTTCATTGACAAATTGATTAGATTAAGAGATCCCTTGGAATACCAAAGCACATCTCTGTACTTGTCCATGAGGGCATTTCTGGAGAGGACTAACAGGTCCAGGCCTAATTGAGGAAGAGACCCATGCTGAAGATAGCAGATTCAGTCTCTCTCCCTCTCTCTCTCTCTTTCTTCCTGCCCACAAACAATTAACAGTTTCCTCAGAAAGATACTGGCTAGTGGGATCACTGCTGTGCAAAAACTCAACCCTAATAATGTGGTTCTTAGAGGAGTTTGAAAGGCTTTGGAGATGCAGTTGAGAGAAACCCTGGACAGCTTAAGGACAGTTCTGGTGAGAGTGAGGAACACCAGAATACCAACACCGAGAGAAATGCAGACAGGGCTCATAATGTTTTAGAGGAAAATAAGGACTCTTTGGGGCATTGGAATAGAGATTATTCACATTACTTTCTGGCAAAAATCTTGAATACATTCTGCCTCTGTCCTAAGGACTTGAGTGCGGCTATATTTAAAACTAATGAAGTAATTAACTTGGTGTAAGAAATAACAAGAAGTTTGATAAGATATTGGGTGTGTAGCATGGTTGTTGCTTGCTTCTTTTAGTCAGATTTGTGAGGAAAATATGGAGCAAAAGGCACAGAAAAAATTTCTGAAACGTGCAGTTTAAAGAAAGTAAAAGCTGCTGCGTATCTAAGGTTACTGCGGACAGGGCTGGTGTGGATCAGGAGGCCTTAATTGTTAAAAGTAAGTAAGCCACAGTGAAGGCAAGCCTGGATATTTTTTCTGAGACAAAAGAAACTCCCTTAGGGCACAGATACTTGCCATGTGAGGCCCCAGGGCATGAAAAAGGAGTATCTGAAAAGCAAATGCCTCTAGGATACCCTGCTGAAAGGGTGCCACCTAGGGAAATGATTTCCGGTCCTGTGCATTCAGAAGCATCCTTTGCATCTGTGACTCAAAAGGATGAAGCTATCACTTGAGCTAGCAGCAAAACTTGACATCATTCCCATGGCGCTTGTTTCATATGCATGTAGAATGCAGGAGTTAAGAAGTTATGGAGTCTGCCACAAAAGTTTCAGAAGTTAGCTTGTGAGGCCAGGCAATGTGTAGCAGTGTTGGATGCCTTGAGAATATCCCCTGAAGGATGATGCATGAAGCTTTTTGGTTGGTGCCTAAGCAGCAATGGGGACCCTAGGATGTTGGAGATGCTAGCATTGTGAAACATCTGCAGAGGGAAGCTGCCAGCATCAAGTGGAACCAACTCAGGAGGACTGCTTGTGCTACAAATGACAGTACCCAGAGGCAAAGCTATGCAAGCATCTTTGAGCTCAGATGATACTGGATGTCCGATGATGCTCTGTATGCCTGATGCCAGTTTGTCCAGTGGGCTATCAGTATTGCTATGGACTGATATTTCCTTCCTGTGCCCCCACTCATACCTTCTGGAATGGGAATGCTTACTCACTGGCACTATATGTTAAAAGTAGGCCACCGTTTTTGTTTGTTTGTTTTGTTTGTTTGTTTTTAATGGGCCCTACAGCTAAGTGTGCCTTGAGTCTCATGGAGACTTGGACTTTTGAATATAGTTGAGAGGGTTAAGATTTTGGAGATTCTTGAATTTGGACTGATGCGTTTTGTGTTTTGAGATGGCTATGACCTTTCAGGACCAGTGGTAGAATGTTACGATTTCAATGTAATGTGTCCCCCAAAGGTCATGCACTTTAAAGTTTGTTCCCTAGCTCATGGTGTTGTTTGTGGAGGTCACTGAATTTTGGAAGGCAGCTCTTAGCTTTGCAGAAATGAAGTTGCTGGGGGTGAGTCTTCGGAGTTTTTTACCCTGGACCCAAGAGTCAGGTCTCCATCTCTCGGTTTGTGGTCTGCAGTGCTATGAGGTAATCAACCACAGGCCCTACCACTGCCACCACCATGCCTGCCCTGCCACAATTATGGACTCATTTTCTTTAATTGTGGGCTCTCAATAAACATTGTTGTTGTTGTTGTTAGGTGCCCTTGAGTTGCCATCTGATTCATAGCGACTCTCATAGGGTTTTCAATGGCTGACTGTTTCGGGATTGCCTTGGGAGTGGATTGCCAGGCCCTTCTTCCATTTTTGCAGTGCTGGGAATTGAACTTGGGACCTCAGAGACTGCAGCACAGCACTCTACCAACTGAACTAAATCCCAGCCAATAAACTTTATTCCCCTTTAAATGTTTTCTACATTATTTTTTCTGCTACAGAGATGACAACTGACTGCAATAGGCCAACACAGACAATCCAGGTTCTTTTGTAAAATAAATAAATACATGTTCTAGAGTAATATATGGCAATGATACATTTGTCTTTTTAGAAAAATTTAAGATGTAGTGGTTGGAAGCTATTTTATGTACATTGCATCAGCAAGGAATCCTCAAGTCCACAGATTTTTAATTATAAGGCTATTTTCTCCTTTAATTTATATTTAAGTATATTTCAGAATATGAATTGTTTACTATGGGTTGTAGTTTTGAGTAAATAGTACATAACCTTCAAATATATAGATTTTGTAGATGTAGTCATCATTATACTGATAGTAATTATTTAATGTAAGTTTTTCCAGTCTTTGCTTTTTTTCCTAAGATTACTTCATTTATTTATCCATTTACTTTCTTATTCAAGCAACTTGTATGTATTAACTGTTGAGTCTTCTAGTTTCCTTGTAAATAACGGAATGGCTAAACAATGAATGTCATAAAAATACACACAACGCCCAAATGGAAAAGTAAATCAAGAACAACATAAAAAGCCACAGAAAGCCAGAGTATATTTACAATGCATAAACAGGTGTTTATATTCAAAATGTAAATTGCTGTTGTTATTGTTGTTGTTGTTGTTAGGTGCTGTTGAGTCAATGTCGGACTCATAGAGACCCTATATACAACAGACAAAACACTATTGTCAGTGCTTCTCTGCAGCTCATAGTTTTCAATGGCAGATTGTTTTTTGGGAGTGTGTTGCTGGGTCCTTATACCAAGGCTACCGTGCCTGGTGTTCCCAGGCGGTCTCTTATCCAAGCAGTAACCAGGTACAAATCTTCTTAGCTTCCATGATCTGATGGGATTGGATGTCATAGTGGTACAGCTGCAGGCCTTCAAAATATATACAGAATAAATAAACAATAACAATAAACAGTAAAAGGGACAAACAATAAGAAAACAGATGAAGATTAAGACTAGGTAAATAATGAAAGAAAAACACCCAACATCAATTTAGGAAAATTATTCAGTCTTAGTAAGCAGAGAAATGTAAATTTAAAACAAAATGAGGTTCCATTTCACATTAAAAAAATCCTGGCTATACAAAATAATAGCAAGGATGTGAATACCAAGGGATTTTCATATATTTGGGGAAGATTTCATTATTGAATACTTTTTCCAGTATAATTTGATAATGTCTAATAAATTTGGAGACATACCAATCTTTTGAGAGAAAATTCCATTCAAGATTCAGGATACATATTATAATGTCTGTGATTAGTATAATCTTGCAACTTCGGAGTCTGATGTATTAGTCATGAAAGAAAATTTTAATGGAGTAAAATATAAAAGTTTATAAAGCATCAGAGTATATTTCATATGATAAGAACAATCATTTAAAATTTTTTCTTCTAGAAATGTGTGTGAACATGCACATATTTTAAAAGTATTTTAAATGTATTTTGAAAGTTATTGAATTTTTGAGGATCAAGATCAAACATACTTGAAAAATATCGTAGACAAACTCTCACATATGTGAAAAAGGACATTCCTTGTTCATAATAATAGGAATTGGAAGAAACCAAAATGTGGCAGGAGAAAGGATGGATAAGTTGTAGTACCTCCATATTGCTCTACACAGTGGAAATGAGTGATCAATGCATTTCAAAAGCATAAATATGAGTTTATCATAAAAGCAGTTGACAAAGTTATTTACATTATGCCCTTATAAAAAGTTTTAAATATCCAAAACAATGTTATGTCTTACTTAGGCATAAAAGTATGTGCATTAAAATACATATGCATGCATGAGAAACTTAAACAGAAAATTCAGTATAAGGTGCAAAAAAAAGGATTGAGATACACAGATCTCTTTCAATGTTTAGTTTCAGACAACAAAGAAAAGAAAAGAAAAGGAAGAAAAAGCAACAAGAAAAGAAGAGAAAGAAGAAAGGCCCCACAGTATTTTTTTCTAATATAACAAGAAGTCTAGAGCACAATAGCATTGTCAAATATGTGAATCCTTTCCTTCGCTCCATTTTGCCTGTCTTAGTGTTTTCTTCATAGTTATACCCTAGCCACTTAGGTTCCAGTTATCACATGTAGATGTACCAAACACAATGGCAGAAAAAGTAACATTCCTTTCATGTGTGGGTCAGTTTTAAAAAGTGACTTGATCTTAGAAGCTCCCCAGCAGATTGGCATGTTGGTAACTTCTGTCCTTACATGTGGTGTGATCAAAAGATATAGTGAATGTTTAAATTTAAAAAATTATTAGAATAAAAGACTCATTGCCATTAATCCCCCTCATAGTATTCCCTCTGGCTCCAAACACACTTGTCCTATCATCGTTGCCACTTTCTGAAGCATTCTGGAAGTTCTCTTTCATGAATGTCTTTAGTTTCACCCTCCATCATGACAACACTCTATGTCACACATCACAACTGGTACAGCAATTCTTGTCAAATAAAAACATTATGGGATGTCCTCCCCAACCTCATTCACCAGATCTGGCACCATGAGACTTCTGGATTTTCCCCAAAGACAAAATGACTGTGAAAGATAAAAGTTTTAAATTGATTCAAGATATTGAAACAGCCATAACAGCACAACTAAGGACACTCACAAAAGAGGACTGGCAGAATGCCATTAGAAAGTGTCAAGAATGATTGCATAAGTGTGTTAGTAGCCAGCGGCAGTATTTTGAAGGAGATTAATGGCAATGTGTTTTTATTATAACATATATTTTTTTAATTTAAACATCCGCTATATCTTTTGAGCCTGCAGCGAGCGGTAGCCTTATGGTGTCCGATCCCGTCAGATCTCGGAAGCTAAGCAGGGTCGGGCCTGATTAGTACCTGGATGGGAGACCACCTGGGAACACCAGAAGCTGTAGGCTTGGGAGAAGGACCTGGCAACCCCCTCCCAAAAATCAATCCACCATTGAAAACCCTATGAACAGCAGAGAAGCACTGACAATAGTGTTATCCCTGTTGGACAGAGGGTCGCTATGAGTGGATACCAACTCGACTGCACCTAACAACAACAACAACAACAGCAATATCTTTTGATGACATCTCATACACCAGACACTAACAAGGGCAATGGGACCAACAGGCCTAGTTTACCTAAGCCATGGGGAAGGAGGAGATGTCATTGGAAAAGAATTAAATCTGTACCAGCAAGAGGAGAAAATACTGTGCGTCACCAGTATTGGCTACATATACCTATATTTACCTCTGGGAACACAGAGGTGAACATGGTAGTTCTTCAGCGTATTCTAGGGGAGTTAAATTCTAATGGAGAAGCCTCATAACAAAGGACAAATGATTATTGTTGTTGTTAGGTGCCTTTGAGTTGAGTCCAACTCATAGTGACCCTATGTATAGCAGATCAAAACACTTCCCGATTCTGTGCCAGGCACATGATCTTATTTATGTTTAAGCCCATTGTTGCAGACACAATGTCTATCCATTTGGTGGAGGGTTTTCCTTTTTTTCATTGACCTGCCACTCTCCCAAACATGATGTCTTTCTCCAGGGATTGATCTCTCCTGACTACATGTCTGAAATATGTAAGACACAGTCTGGTGATCCTTGCTTCTAAGTAGCACTCTTGTTGCACTTCTTCTAGGACGGATCTGTTGGTTCTTTTGGCAGCCCATGGTATATTCAGTAGATATCTCCAGCACCATAATTCAAAAGCATCAATTCTTTTCCTATCTCCCTTGTTTAATGTCCAGTTTTCACAACCATATTATGGGACTGAAAATACCATGGCATGAGTAAGACACACCTTCATCTTTAATGTGATATCTTTATTTTCAATACTCTAAAGAGATCTTTTGCCACAGCTTTTCCCAGAGCAATGTATCTTTTGATTTCTTGACTGCTCCTTCCATGGGTGTTGATGATAGAGCCAAGCCAAGCAAAATCTTATACAACCTCAATCTTTTCTCCATTTATTGTGAAGTTGCATACTGATCCAGTCATAAGGATTTTTGTTTTGTTGATGTTTAGTCTCAACCCATATTGAAGGCTATGGTCTTTGATCTTCATCAGTAAATGTTTTAAATCCTCCTCACTTTCAGCAAGCAGAGTTGTGTCATCTGCATTACACAGGTTGTTAATGAGTCTTCCTACAATCCTGATGCTGAGTTCTTCCTCATAAAGTCCAGCTTCTCAGATTATTTGCTCAGTATGTAAATTGAACAGATATAGTGAAAGTATACAGCCCTGACGCACACCTTTCTCGACATTAAACCAGGCTGTGTTTCCTTGTTCTATTCAAACAACAGCATCCTGGTTCACGTACAGATTCCTCATGAGTACAATTAGGTGCTCTGGTATTCCCATTTCTGAAGTGTTATCCATAATTTGTTATGATCCACACAGTCAAATGCCTTTGCATAGTCAATAAATCATAGGTAGACATCTTTCTGATATTCTCTGCTTTCAGCTGATTGCCACTTGACATCAGCAATGACGTCCCTGGTTCTCCGCCCTCTTCTGAATCCCACTTGATTTTCCAGTAATTCCCTGTTTATATACTGCTGCAGTCACTTCTGAATGATCTTTACTAAATTTTGCTTGTGTGTGATATTAATGATATCATCCGATAGTTTCCACATTCAGTGGGATCCTCTTTTTTGGGAATAGGCACAAATATGGATCTCTTCCATTCATTTGGCCACGTAGTTGTTTTCCAATTCTGTTGGTATAGATATATTAACACCTCCAGTGCTGCATCTGTTTGTTGAAACATCTCTATTGGTATTCCATCAATTACTGGAGAATTGTGTTTTGCCAGTTCTTTCAAGACTGCTTCCACTTTGTCCTTCAACACCATTGGTTCCTCTTCATATGCAACCTCTTGAAATAGTCATCTACCAATTCTTTTTTTGCATAATGACTCTGTGTATTCCTTCCATCTTCTTTTGATGTTTCCTGCATCATGTAATAGTTTCTCTGTAGAATCTTCACTATTGCCACTTGAGGCTTGAATTTTTTCTTCACTTCCTTAAGCTTGAGAAACACAGACCATGTTTTTCCCTTTTGGTTTTCTGCCTCCAGTTCTTCACACATGTCACACACACACACACACACACACACACACACACACACACACATATATATATATATATATATATAAAATATTTGTCTTCTAGAGCTGCCTTTTGAAATCTTCCATTTACTTCCTTAACTTCATCATGTCTTCCTTTTACTTTAGCTGCTTGACATTCAAGGGCAAGTTCTAACGTCTCTTTTGACATGTAATTTGGTCTTTTTTCCTGTCTTTTTAATAACCTTTTCCTTTCTTCATGAATGATATCTGGTATGTCATGTCTTGAGGTAGTCTCTGAACTTAGGTGGGGTATACTCAAGGTCATACCTTGGCTCTTGTATACTTGTTCTAATTTTCTTCAACTCTAGTTTGAACTTGCATATGAGAAGTTGATGGTCTGAGCCACAATCAGCACCTGACACTTGATATAGAGCTTTTCAATTGTCTCTTTCCACATATGTAGTCAATTTGGTTCCTGTATGTTCCATCTAGTGAAGTCCATGTGTATAGTCACAGTTTGTGCTGGTGAAAAAATGTATTTGCAATGAAAAGGTCATTGGTCTGACAAAATTCTACCATGTGATCTCCAAAATTGTTTTCTTCACCAAGGCCATGTTTTCCAACTACTGAGCCTTCTTCTTTGTTTCCAACCTTTGTATTCCAGTCACCTGTAATTATAAGTATGTCCCGATTGCATGTTTGATCTATTTCAGATTACAAAAGCTGATAGAAACCTTCCCTATCTTCACTTTTGCCCTTAACGGTGGGTGCATAAATTTGAATAATAGTCATATTTACTGGCCTTCCTTGTAGGTGTATGGATATTATTCTATCACTGACAACATTGTTTTTCAGGAAAGATCTTGATATGTCTTTTTTGATGATGAATGCAACCCCATTTCTCTTTTGTTTGTCATTCCCAGCATAAAAGACCATATGATTATCTGACTCAAAATGGCCCATGCCAGTCCATTTTCATTCACTAATGCCTAGAATGTCAATGTTTATGCATTCCATTTCTCTTTTAATGATTTCAAATTTTCCTAGATTCATACTACATACATTCCATGTTCCAATGATTAATGGATGTTTTCAGTTATTCCTCCTCATTTTGAGTCATGCCACATCAGAAAATGGAGGTCCCTGGGGCTTTACTCCATTTCTGTCATCAAGGTAGACTCTACTTTGAGGAGGCAACTCTTCCTCAGTATTCTTTTGAGTGCCTTCCAACTGGGTGGGGGGCCTCATTTTCTGGCACAGTGTTTCTTTGCTATTCATAGGGTTTTCACTGGCTAGTTGTTTCAGAAGTGATTTGCCAGTGCATACTCCCTAGTGTGTCCTAGTCTGGAAGCTCAGCTGAAACCTGTCCACCATGGGTGACCCTGATGAAAGCTATGCTACCACTATCTCAGATACCAGAAGGATCACCTATGGTGGAGAGATTTCAGCTGAGCTTCCAGACTAAGACAGACGAGGGAGTAGGACCTGGTGAACCACCCCCCAAACAACTAGCCATTGAAATCCCTATGAACAGCAAAGAAACTACACCCCCCACTTCTGTCAGTTTTCTGCACTGCTTGTATGTTGTGATGAGGACAAATGACAGATAGAGGTAAATCCATGAAGACAGGTCTAGGATTTATGGGAGAGCAACTGGAGAGTGACCTGGAAGGTGACACTTCTTCTAATGAAGTGACAATCAGTTTGAGACCTGAATTATAGGAAGAAACCAACCATAAGCTTATCTGAAGAAAGAGAATCCAAGAAGAGGGAACAAATATGCCAGTTCAGGAATGAGCTTGCTATGTTTGAAGAAAAGTTTATGTTAGGGGAAGTCTGGTATACCTGGGGCAAAAAGGAAGGGAGTAATGGTAGGAGACAAGGTCTGAGAGCTATGCAGGAGCCAGATCAGGTAGTCTTGTGATGTCTTACAAGGACTTTGCATTGTATGCATAGAGAAACATGAAGCCACTAGAAGGTTATAATTATGATTGTGCCATGACCTGATTTATGGTTGTAAAAGATGAATCCTGCGAAAGCCTACACAAGTTTAGGGTTGGGACAGTGGAGATAGGGATAATGGACCTATTTATGTTGAAACAGTGAAGGTGAAGTAAAATGTTAAGGCAATATAAAGTTGCAGAGAGACGCCCAGATCTTGCCCAGATCACCCAGATCGCCCAGAGTAGAGGCTATAATTAGGTATTGTTTTGATAAACTGGTTCTGAAGACTAGAGCTGAAAGGCTAACCTAGGAAGGGATACCATTGTCTTATGCAGAAAGCCTTTCTGGAAGGTATCAGGTGATGGTAGGATACATTATTTGCATTTCCAGGGTTCAGTATGACACATTTATGCCTGGGTGGACATCCACAGGCAGCAGAGTCACCTCTGCTCACTGTATAGAATCTAACATTCCAGGCTGTGTTTCCCAACTGTTGAGTGGGAAACGCCTTAATTTATACTTGGTAAGGATGATCTTGTAGAAACAATGAAACCACTTAGGGACAGACAGAGCCATTGGAGACCACAGAAGGATGGAAAGCAGACTGCCATAAGGGTCCTACAAAACTGTTGTGTTTGAGGTGGGTGTAGTGGTGCACACCTGTAATCCTATCACTTGGGAGGTGAAGCCAGGAAGATCAGGAATTTGAGGTCATCCTGGGCAACACCATGAGACTCAGTCTCAAAAAGCCCACAAAACAAACAAACAAACAAAAACTATTGTTTGAATGAGTATGTGTTTGCAAGTACAGCAGATAATCAGGATGGCTTATGCTCTTTCCAAAGTTACCTGGAATAGTCTAGTTACTTTGGATCTCATTGTTCATTTGCTTGTATTGCCTCCAAGGGATGCTTTGCTCACCTGAAGGACTGGGGTCTTTATTTCCCTGCTGTTGTTGTTGTTGTTAGGTGCCATCCAGTCAGTATCTGACTCATAGTGACCCTCTGTACAACGGGTGAAACACTATTGTCAGTGCTTCTCAGCTGTTCATAGGGCTTTCAATGGTAGATTGATTTTTGGGAGGGGGTTGCCAGGTCCTTCTCCCAAGCCTACAGCATCTGGTGTTCCCAGGCGGTCTCCCATCCAGGTACTAACCAGGCCCGACCCTGCTTAGCTTCCGAGATCTGATGGGATCGGATGCCACAGGGCTATGGCTGTAGGCTATTTCCCTGCTAATATGCTCTAATCTCCTGTAATTGCAGCCTCCATGTTGAATATGGGATTTAGCTCATTAACTTTATATGGCATATTTAAAAAGCAATTCCAACAAATAGATATTAGCCATTAAAATAACTGCTTGGTTAGTAAATAGATCCATTTAAAGCTATATTTTGATTTCTACATCTGAAAATGAAAACGAATGGTTTTGTTTTCTTTTTAAAAAGTCCCCCTAAAGAAGAGGCATTTATACTGTTCCTTTCTTTATCCAGAAATTTCTACCAATATAATATCAATTGATTTTTATGCAAAATATTGATAGAGGATGAATTACCAAAGGAAATAGAAGAAGATATGCAACAAATATGTACAGCCTATAAGTATCTTTTAGTTGCAAGTGGCATGAAACAAGTCAAACTAGAAAGAGTATTTATTTGTACATATGTAACTGGCAGATCTAGGTGTGGCTAGATTTGTAGGGGCTCAAATGATATAGCCAGAGCATGGGTCTTGTCTACATCTCGGCTTCATTCCTTTGGTGAGTGGTCAGCCCCTCATTAGAGCAAGTGACAATGGCAACTCTACCCTTGTCATCTGTCAGGTTCAAATCCTGTTTTCAACACTCTGAAAAACATCTCATTGCTTCTCATTGCCTCTAGTTGTTCCATTCCAAAATAACCTCTCTAGCAAGGGAAGTGAGTGCCCTGGCTGAATCACATACTCTCTCTGCCCAGTGAAGAAGGGATCAGACCCAATCTTTCTCAAAGATGTGGCCTAAGAGTGATGAGAAGATGGTTTCTCAGTAGGAAATTGGGGAGCCGATACCAAAATAAAAGGAGGGTAAATGGCGAGGAGTTGGAGAATGTTTTTGCATATCACAGTGTTTCAGGCCCCAACAATGCTAGAAGCAGAGATAGTGTTATGTTGACTCTCTAATAATTTGTCAAAAAAAGCTTATTGTCCTCTAGATTAATAAATTATTCAGGAAGCTCCTCAGCAGTTTGCTTCTGAATTTGTAATACTAGAAACAGCCCTGGACTCACCAAGAGCAGAAGGGATTTGCCTACCACATGGCAAGTGCTCAACATATACCATCTCATTAATTATTCAAAGATATTTTATTGTTAGTCCCATTTTTCAAGTAAGGAAATAGCCTCAGGCATGTTAAGGAACTTGGCTAAGTTTATATAATGAAAAGTACTGTCACCTGTGTTAAAACCTGAGCGTTTATGAGTATAAAGCCCACAATTTTACCCTTTAAAGCACACAACTATCTTGTCAAACACAGCTCTTAATTTTAAGGCCATCAGTGAGTCAAGCAATTAACTTTAACTTCTTTTCCTTTTCAAAATTTGAATTCTGAGCCTTAAGCCTAGTAGCATCTACTTTAAAATACAGACTTCTTATGCATGTTATGTAAACTTTAACCCTTTCTAAAAGCGTGGACAAGACAATCATTAGCTTTTCTATAAGCTTTCATTCTCTGAATATATAATGAATACCTATTCTATATAAGGAGATGAGAGCAGGGTGAAGTGAATTGGCTATATCATTCTGGGATGGTGTTATTGTAAAAAGAATCATGCTATCTTCTGTCTTCCTGGCACTCCATCACAATCTACTCCAGAAGAAATTATGAATGGCAGAGTCCAGTAAACTGGCTCCTCTAGGCAAGGTTACATGCCACTCACTCTTCCCACCTTCAGGTCTTCTGCCAGCATGAAGCAGCCTCGTGGCTGCAGCCATCATACAATTCAAGATTGTGGATCTTGAGTTTTATTTGTTTATATGTCTTCTGGATTGGGACCCCCTTGAGAGAAGCCAACTTGTTTCTTTGCATTTGCATCTCGATCACAAAGCGTATACTAGATGCACGGTATATACTCAATAAAAATCTCTTGAGTTAAATTAAGTACCATATTAGAGTGATTAGATATTTGTTACAGTAATAAATAGTGTTGACTTTTTGCCCGCTGGGAAAATTTCTATGAAATGCATTGTATTCTAGAAAGTATATATACTTTAAACATCACATGCAACATACATACACATATGTATTACCTAACACAAGATTTTCGTGTATGTAATATCACACATTTGTGCACAACCTCTTATATACATGCATAAAAGACATTGTTTTCTGAGTGAAAACATTTAAGTTTTTGGTTTGTTTGTTTCCAGTGCTTAGGGGCTGAATCTAGGGCCTCAAGCAGACTTTGAAAGCACTCTCCCACTTAGCTGCACCCTAAACCCCTTTTTAAATTTTTTATCTTGAGATAGAGTCTCACTAAATTTTGCAGGCTACCTCTGGCCTAGAACTTGCAATCCTCCTGCCTCTCACCTCCAGAGTCCCTAGGATTACAGACATGTGCCCCTATGCCTTGCCTTAAAGGTTTTTTTTCTTTTGTTTTTAAACAAGCATTATAGCCTGAAACCTTTCCTGGGGTTCCAATTCTCATATCAGCATTTTATGAGCCATAAAATATGAACAATTTGCCTCTTGACCCCTATCCTCTCTGCTTTATGACATTAAAAATAAACACACATATGAAATGAATTACATTTAAACTTTTGGCCAATATTTTCTTAGCAAGTCACAAGAAAACGTAATTCTATTTTTCAAAAAGTAATTTAGTTTTAGAAAGCAGACCTGACATGTAAGCAATTGGTAGTTGAAAAAAAAGACTGCCATTTGTTGTCAAGCTCTTTTAATTTAGCTAAAAGAGGGTTTGTGAAAAGATATTAGGAAAGCCTCCAGAGTTGTAAATCTTTGATTTCTATTTTCAAAACCTTAAAATATTACATAATTCCTCATGACTCATGGTTTCTTAAACATGCAACATGCATTTCTTGATTATTGTTCCCATCATTTTTTTTTTCAAGCCAGAACTGGAATCACAGCAATAAGGCAAAATAGTGTGTATTCCAGGAGTACTGTCTATCTGAGTACTTTCTAGGACTGTTTTTTCTCTCTCTGACTTATGGCATTTTTACTTTTCTGGAAAGAGATATGTACATTTTCTTATATGTATATTTTCACATCCTTTTTCACATTTTCTGTTTTGATGAAACAATGAACTACATTAATCTCAATTTTCTTAATAGTTGCAAGAGTTTTTTTAAATATTATAGAATGTTGGAGTTTTGATATTAGGAATAGCAAGAGAATACAGATGAGCAAATATAGGCCAATAGATAATAAATGTCTTGTCTAAAGTCATAGAAATAATTGCCATCCAGGTATAGCTTTCAAGGAATTCAAAGTTAAGATGACAAGTTACATGAATTTTTAAAAATATGCTTTTTAATCAGGGACTTACTGGAGGGTGGGTGGAGGGTAGTGGTTAAGAACACAGGCTTTAGAGTCAGATAAGCTGTCCTTGAGACTTAATTTTGTCCTCTCATTTCTTAGCTATGTGACTTTTTGGCAAGGCAGTTAAATTCCATTTACTTTCCTGGACCCATTTGTGAAGTGATGGTGATATAACTAAGCTCTTAATGTTAGGTAAAGATTATATGCAGTAGGGCCTGATTTATACTAAGCAATGAATAAAAGATGGCTAATGTTAGACATTTTTGTTCTTATTGTTATATTCTTATGCTTTGGCAGGCACTAATACAGTAAGAAAGAATGTCTAATGGAATTTAATAACTTGTGAAGCATGATGGCAGGTAATATTTCTTAGTGCTTCAATTTTGGCTTCTTAGAAATGTTTAATTATCTTTTGCATTTTTCTTTTTCTTTTTCTTCCTTTTTGGAGACAGGGTCTTGCTGTATAGCATAGGCTGGCTTCAAACTCATGATCTTCCTACCTTGGCCTCCCAGGTACTAGAATTACACATGTGTGCCACCATGCCCAGCAATCCTGTGGATTTTCTATGCACATGCAGCACTATCTGCAGTTCGTATAGGTAGTCTTGTTCTGTATCCAGTGGGAACTTCTCTGACCATTCCTCATTTCACTGTCAATATTCTTCTAGATAGTGTTAGAATCCATTACTTCTCTATTTTTACCACCAGTATTCCATTCTGGAGCTCCAACATTTTTTGCTGGTTCTACCACACTGTCCCATTGGCTATCTTCTCTTTTCATGAGAATCTTAAATCTATTGCCTGTATATTGAACTAGAGTGATCCTTGAGAAGTTACATTCAAGTGATATAGCCCTCTAGATAAAATCCTTTCACAGCACCTGAAACTCCCTCAAAAAAGAATGATAGTCCCACCCTAATTTGGCCTTTTGCTATCTCCTCCTCTCTGTTCTTCAGGATAGGTTATTCAGAGAAAGAAACTGAGAGTCAGAGATATTAAATAATTAGCACAAATTACATAGCTAATGGGTGACAGCACCAGAATCCTTCACTGTCACAGACTTCTCTGTTCCTCAGTCTAGATCTGCAATGTGATTACAAATTTCAAGGGTCAGCCAACTATAGCCCACGGGCAACATTCATCTTATTGCCTATTTTGCCAATAAAGTTCTATTAGGCATTCAGCTACATCAATTTATTTACATATTATCCCTGGCTGCTTTCATTCTACAACAGCTACACTGAGTAATTGTAAAAGAGATTATTTGACTCACAAATCTAAAATATTTATTGTCTTGCCCTTTGTGGTAAAAATTTCCTGCCCCCTAATGTAAATCATGCTTGAATTCCAAAAAGCAAAAAATAATGGATTCTAGCATGTTTACAGTGAGGAGCTCTATGATCAGTCTTCTGCCAATTTAATGAAGGTGGATGAAATGCTACCACAACAACCAGAAAAACAATTCACGTAGTAAGACCTGAATATACTTCTTGTTGTTATGTACCGTCAAGTCGATTCCGACTCATAGTGACTCTATGTACAACAGAAGGAAACATTCCCTGATGCTGTGCCCTGCCTGGCACTATTGTTAAAGTGCTTCTCTGGTATTCATAGTGTTTTCAATGGGGCATTTTTTGGGATTGTTTGGGGAGTGGGTTGTACATCCTTCTCCTGTTTTTTTGTGGTGGTGGAGATCAAACCCAGGGCCTCAGAGATTGCAGAGCAGCACTCTGCCAACTGAACTAAACCCCAGCCCTCTCACTATACTTGTTGTTGTTAGGTGCTGTCAAGTCAGTGTCTGAGTCATAGCAACTCTATGTAAAATAGATGAAACATGATTGTCAGTGCTTCTCTGTTATTCACAGGGTTTTTAATGGCTAATTTTTTTTTTTTTTTTTTTTTTGGAGTGGGTTGCCAAGTCCTTCTCCCAAGTCTACACCACCTGGTGTTCCCAGGCGGTCTCCCACCCAAGTACTAACCAGGCCTGACCCTGATTAGTTTCTGAGATCTGATGGGATCAGATGCCACAGTGGCACAGCTTCAGGCTCTGAGTATACTAGGTGATTTTAATTAATCAGATATCTATCAGGAAAGCAGATCATCCAATCAGTTACTTTAAAATACTTACTGACAGTAGTTAAAGAGATGACAAACCTCCTCTACCTGATTGTGCCCAAGAAAGAATAGAGGATTGGAAACAAAATGGTATGTCATTTGTAGAGGCACAAACTGTGAAATAAGTCATAGAATTCACAATGCTAAGGTAGGGGATTAGGAAAAGCAGCTGAAAAAAGAAGATGAATTTTAAGAAAAAAAATGAATACAAATGCTGTGAAGCCCCAACTGACTGGATATTTGCATAAATATGTGTACAATTTCCTGTTGAACACACATGAGAAAGTTTGCAGTTGACCTACTTGGAGGGAAAAGTTAGTACACTGAATAATTCAGAAAAAATGGCCAGTCATTTAAATTAAATATGCCAAAATTCCAAAAGAACTTAGCATGAATAATATTTTTCTCAGAAGCAAACTCTTGTTGTTCTCTGTGAAGCATTTTACATTTGGAAGATGGAGAACAGAAAGGCAGGCTACATAGATGTGATGACACATTGGCTGAGACCTGAAAGAAACTGTTCAGAATATACCAGGAACATGGTGTTTGTTAAGCCTTAGACCTGTATGTCATTCTTTCAAAGAGGGACCCGAGAGAATAAGTGAAGCTTCCAAATGCTGTCACCAGTCTCTCCCAGGGGATAATGTGTGTGCCCTGGGCTCATGTTAGATGTCCTTCTATAGTGGTGTCCACAAAGGCTAGAAGGACTTGTGTTGCTCTGTGGATTATTTTGCATGAGGAAATGAAATAGACAGATGGTTTCCTCTTGGTTCCTCCATTCATGATTTAATTAACTTTTGTCAAGTCCTGCCTGGTGCCCTGTGCTGGACAAAGGGGAGTCCAAGATAAGTAAGGTCTTGAGTGGGAGATAAGAGACAAAAATCAATGGAAGTAATTCAATTTGATGAATTACTTCAAATGTGTGAGACAATACTCAGCCTTGAAACTGGATGAGAATTGAGAGAATCCAAGCATTTAAATTATGATTCCTCGAACAGACAAGACTGGCTTTCAGAGAGGTCAGTGCATATATGTTGAAGGATTATGGTTGTGGGTTTAGCTGTCCTACATCGGAACTCAGCCTCATTTTCATGGTGGCCATCAACTTTGCAGGCATACTATAAGTTGATCCAAAATGAGCCAGCCCTCATGTATTCCCCTCCTTTGGAGTGTGGGCAATATTGATGTACTGCTAGCCAATAGAATATGGCAAAGGTGATATTTTAGTTGCCCCCTTGATTAGGCTATGTTATGTAAGCCTCTCTTAGCTGACTCAAGGAGACATTCTTCTGCTGGTCTTGAAGGTGCCATGCTGTGAGAGGTGATGTGAGAGGGATACATGGCCTGGAAGGGACAGCCATAGGAGGTGAGAATGGTCTCTGGCTTATAGCCAAGCAAGAAAATGAGGACATCAGCCACTTCTGCGACCATAAAGGATTGAATTCTACCAGCTCTGTGAGCTTAGAAGAGGACTCCAGAAAGGAATACATTTTGGGCAACACCTTGATTTTGGCTTAGTGATACCCTGAGCAAAGGACCAAGCTAAGCCATGTCTAGACTTTTGGCCTGTGGAAACTAGGACATAGTCAATGTGCTTTTATAAGTTTCTGTATTTGTGGTAATTTATTACCAGCAATAAAAACTAATACAATTAGACACACTATTAGTATTACCTTCCCTTTTCCTGCTTGTTCCTTTCATGTTTACATTGTTTTTCTCCCCAAATCCTTCTGTGGATTCTGCCTAATGGGATTATCAATCAAAATGCCCTGATTTCCCACCAGGAAAGGAGCACACATGACCCAACTAGCCTACAGGGATGTTTTTCCACAGGAATCTAAATCTTGAGAAGAAAAACAGTCTCTTGTGTTTGGAAGCAATTCATCCCACCAGAGTTGCCCTGAAACACTTTTTTTTTTTCGTGTTCTGGATAGTTCTTACTTCCTTTATTTGCCAATTCCTATTCCTCAACTTCCTTTTTCATTTTGAGAACCCAATTAGAGTCTTCCAATACATTCCTCTTCTGCTTAAATTAACCAGAATCTAATTCTCTTGGTTATAGTCAGAGGATTCACACTGATACAGAACCCAGTCATAATCTCCCTTGAACTTCTTTGCCTTTCTGGATTATATTATGGTCTTCTTTCTAAAAGACCTTTCTTATCACTAATTTCTCCTGATGATGTTGTTCCCAAAGTACTTAGGGTTTTAAAAAGAACTTTTTTTAAGTATTAAAATATTTATTTATTTATTTATTTATTTATTTATTTATGATTAGCATAAAATATAATGGATTTCATAATGACATTTTCATAAAATTGTATTGTGTACTTTGCCCTTTCTGATCATTGATATGTTTGGATTTTACAAACAGACGAGTCAGAATTGTACATGAGAACTGTCAAGTTATTGCCTTACTTTTAAGCAGGACCTGTTTTTTTTTTGAGTAGAACTCATAAAGAAGGTAACCAGAAAGACTAAGTCACAAGATGTATATTGTGTGTAGAGATGAAAACATAACTATTTTTTTTAACTTGAAAAAGAAAGAGCACAAAATGGCTCCCAGCAGTGGGTTTTCTAATTTCTTAAGAAGAAAAGAGAGATCAGTTGTAAGTACAAATTTTCTTGATTTTCAAAGTCCAGTGTGTAAAGATGTCTATTTCCTGGCCTAAAGCATCAAAGACAAAGAAAGGATCTTGAAGGAAATAAAAGCTCTGGAGTTGAATTAAAAATAAGAATTGAAGAGTAGAGAGAACTGTAATCCCACCATTAGAATTTTGATTTTAGACTCATGTCTCAATATAGAGATACTCTACCATTCATAGTAAAACTCTTTAT
>VMDO01007191.1:0-93444 GCA_007922755.1 Pedetes capensis | reverse complement strand
AATATACAGATTTTCTTAATCTATGGAGTTTTTTTATTAGTACATATTCTTTACAAAGGAATATTCTTTCTTCAACCATGATGAACTTCAGTTCTTTTCTAAAAAAGAAAGAGATGAACTTAATGTTTTTTCTTTATTTATTGTTAAAGATTATATGTCATTTATTTTCATTGTATTTCCTCATGAGAATCAGTATACTTACACATACTTCCATATTTGGTGTATTACAATAAATTGTAGTAATTCTTTGTAGGCTTAAATTGTTTCAAATGTGGTTAAGAACACTTTGAGGTGTCTTCTCTGTCATTTGACAGGCCATAAATTAGTATCTGAAATCTTCCCTGCTTGGTAAGTAAAGATATATGTATTTTTCTTATATTTTCCCTGCCTTATATATGTTGTTTTTAGGTGCCATCAGGTCATGTCTGACTCATAACAACTCTTACAGGGTTTTCAGTGGCCTTGCATATAGAAATATCTATTTCTCCAATAGACCCTATTTCCTATTGATGAGAAGGTATGCTCATAAGCCAAGATTTGGGGTTTAGGGGAGCTCATTACTAATGGTGTTTCACTATACAAAGATCAGAAATAAGATTTTTAAATGAATTTATATAGATATATCCAACTTAATTGTATTGTTAGATTTATTTGCAGCTACATTTGTACATATTTGCTTAAAATTTTTAAATTTTGTTACTAAAAATTATTATATATCTAGGCTGGGTGCGGTGGCGCGCACACCTGTAATCCCAGAGGCATGGGTGGCGGAGGCAGGAAGATTGCAAGTTCAAAACCGCTCGAGGCAGTCTGCGAAACTTAGTGAGACTCTCTCTCAAGAAGTAAAAAAAATGGACTGGGGGTGCAGGTCCGTGGTCCAGCGTCCAGCACTTGCAAAGCATGCAGGCACAATGCCCTGGGTTCAACCCCCAGTACTGGAAAAAAAAAAAAGAAATTACATATCTTAGGTATTTTCTAAAGTTATAATAAATGCAGTTTTGATATTACTAGTACTATTTCTATAATGTTACAGTAATGTTACTATAACAACATAGGACATAAAAATGTCATACTGTAATCATAATATTATGTATTACACTGGTCTGCAGCCATAGCACCCTAGCATCTGATCCTGACTGATCTTGAAAGCTAGGCAAGGTCAGCCTGGTTAGTTCTTGGATGGGACACCACCTGGGAATACCAGGTACTGCATTGTAGAGAGAAGGACCTGGCAATCCACTTCTGAAATATCCACCACTGAAAACCCTATGAACACCAGAGAAGCACTGACAATAGTGAGAGGCATGGTATAGTGTCAGGTAGTGTTTCATCTGTTGTACATAGGGTGTCTATGAGTCGGACCAAATTGATAGTACCAAACAACATACTACACTAAGTATAATGTGAGTAATATGTTGTTGTTGTTAGGTGCCGTCGAGTCGGTATCCGACTCATAGCGACCCTCTGTACAACAGGGGAAACACTATTGTCAGTGCTTCTCTGCTGTTCAGAGGGTTTTCAATGGCAGATTGATTTTTGGGAGGGGGTTGCCAGGTCCTTCTCCCAAGCCTACAGCACCTGGTGTTCCCAGGCGGTCTCCCATCCAGGTACTAACCAGGCCTGACCCTGCTTAGCTTCTGAGATCTGACGGGATCGGATGCCACAGGGCTACTGCTGCAGGCAAGAAAGATATCTATCTATGTTTTATTGACTATGAAAAAACATTTGACTGTATGGGTCATAATAAATTACGGATAACACTATGAAGAATGGGAATACCAGAACACTTAATTGTACTCATGAGGAATCTGCACATAGATCAGGAGGCAGTCATTTGAACAGAAAAAGGAAACAGGGCATCATTTAAGTCAGGAAGGGTGTGTGTCAGGGCTATAGTTTTTTTTGTTTTGTTTTGTTTTTCTGTACTGGTGTTTGAACCCAGGGCCTCATGCTTGCATGCTCTGCAAGTGCGGGACCACTGAGCTGCACCCTCAGCCCAATTTTTTACTTTTTGAGTTTTTGAGACAAGGTCTAGCTAAATTATGCAGACTGCCTCTGGTCTCGAACTTGCGATCCTCCTGCCTCCGCTTCCCGAGCCGCTGGGATTACAGGTGTGTGCCACCACACCCAGTTAGGGCTATAGCTTTCTATTGTACTTTTTCAAACTCTATGCTGAGAAAATAATCTGGGAAGCTAGACTTTATGAAGAAGAATATGGCATCAGAATTGGATGAAGATTCATTGACAATCTGCATTATGCAGATGACACAACTTTGCTTGTGACGAGGATGTGAAAAATTTACTGATGAAGATTAAAGAAAATAGCCTTCAGTATGCATTGCACTTAAACATCAAGAAAATAAAAATCTTTGCAAGTGAATCAGTAAGTGACTTCCGGATAAATGTAGAAAAGATTGAGGTTGTCCAGGATTTTGTTTTACTTGATTCTACAGTCAACACCCACAGAACCAGCAGTCAAGAAATCAAAAGATGGATTGCATTGGGAAAAGCTGTTGCAAATTCCTCTTTAAAGTGTTGAAAAGTAAAGATGTCACATGGAAGACTAAGGTGCATCTGATTCATATTACAGTATTTTCAGTCACATCTAATACTTGTGAAAGCTGGATGTTAACTCAGGGAGATAGAAGAAGAATTTATCTTTTTGAATTATGATGCTAGGCACAAATATTGAATATGCCATGGACTGCCCAAAGTACCAACAGATCTGTTCTCGAAGAAGTTCAGAGTGCTTGTTGGAAGCAAGGATTGTTAGACTGAGTCTTACATATTTTGGACATGGTGTCAGAACAGACCAACCTCTGGAGGACTGTTTGGGAGAGTGGTGGGTAAGTGAAAAAAAGGAAGACCTTCAACTAGATAGATTGACACAGTGGCTGCAAAAATGAGCTTAAACATAAAAAAAAATGATTTTGTGTATGGCACATTGTGGGTAGTATTTCATTTTGTTGTACATAGGGTTGCTATGAATTGAACCTGATTCGAGGGCACCTAACAACAGCAACAGAGGAAATCAGCTTGTAGCATCCCTTTCTCTCAATTCATGCAGAACTCTATGCGCAGAACTTTAAAAAATTTAAATCTCAACCTCATGAAAATAAATATTTTAAAAGTCAGAGGATATGAACACATGGCAAGAAAAGCTATAAAGTGGAAAAGTCCTTATTTTTCATTACTACATTAAAACAAATGCCACCTGTGCTGTCAGAAAGGCCCACATTCTTAACATACTGAGAACCATGAGAAGTCAAACAGGTGGTGAGGAGAAAATAGTAGTACAAAAAATCACAATTTCTTAAAATAAACAAAACATTTATTTTTGAATTTTTGACATCCTGTTTATTTCTCTTCTTACAAAGTTATAATAAATATCACATATAATGTCATGAAATATTTTTTCAGAAGAAAGCCTATGAGATCACAGAATTGTGACCTATGAAAATTGCCAGAAAAAGTTGGGTGCAATGGTGCTTGCCGGAGATCCCAATGACTTGGGTGGCAGAGGCAGGATGATCACAGGTTTGAGGCCAGATGCAGCTTGTGTAACTTAGTGAGACACTCTCTCAAGATGAAAAATAAAAAGTAAAGGGGCTGGAATAGTAGAGCACTTGCAAATTTTGTATAAGGCCCTGAGTTCAACCCCCGAATATTGCCAGAAAAATAAACAAACAAACAAACAAACAAACAAAATGAAAAAAAACTTTTGGTTTTTTAAGGCAAATACAAAAAGGCAAAAGAAACTTGTCAGGTGTTTATTGTTTGGAAACTGAGAAGAATATATCAATTAGCCATTGGGGGGAAAGATATATTAATAATGATTATGAATTAACTAAAAAAAATAAGATGGCTATACGGTAAAACAGATGCTACTGCTATAGCCATTTTTTTTCTTATAAGTACAATGAACCTCTCAAGTCACGTCTTAAAATGAGGATGGCTTCTCAGAAAGAACATGATGTGAAAGTGTACCAGGTAAAATATGGGACACTCTGTTGTTTAACTTGTAAACAAATAGCAATTTTCTGGAATAACTATTTCCCAAATATGATACTATTATGCTATGCATGTCAGCTGCAGCCATACCACCCAGACAAATGCTCCCTGATGCCAAGCGGGGTCAGATGGATTTGTCATTTTATGGGTGACCTTCTGGGAACACAAGTCTTGTAAGCTTGGAAGAAGGACCCAGCAGCCCACTCCTGAAATAATCAGCCATTGAAAACTCTACGAATAGCAAAGAAACACTGACATAGTACCAGGAATGGCACAGTGTCAAGTAGTGTTTCATTCTGTTGTACATAGGGTTGGTATGAGTTGAACCCAACATAAGAGCACCTAAAAAGAACATGTTATATCTAAACAAAATTTTGATTTATTGTTTTTCTGAATTTTCAATGCAACTCAGTGTCTCATACATTTATTTGCTAAGTCTATCAACCCTAAAAAGGTGTCTAAGATATTTAAAGGTATCAGAAAATACAAGGCAAAATGATTTAGAAATACTGCATGAAGCAATGTAGTTTTTACTGTCTTTCTCAAAGACTCTGATTCTTTCTCATTCTGTCTCCTATCTCTCTTATCTAGAACTGAATGGCTTCTTATATTTTCCCTAATTTTAACAGAGAATAAAAATAAAAGTACACAAAAGCATTCTTATACATGTATACACACTGTAAAATTTCAAAAACATGCTGACCCGCCATACACACTGTAATAGTCCAATTGTGTTACACATATACATATACACATATGTAAATACAACTATGTTCACACAAATTAATAGAAGAAATGTGCAAAAATACTTCCAAGAGTAGTTGTCATTACTATAATTAAAATTAGTTTTGTCTTTTGTGCTTTTCAAATATTTATCATTTTTTCTACAAAGAGCCATAATAGTTTACATAAAGAACTTATGATGTAAAATAGATAAGAAGAAGGAACATATGTTTTCTAATAATTATGAGTGCTGGGAGTCTTGTTTAGTAACCCAGTGGATTAACAAATATTTTCCTAAATATGAGTTCAAAGCTGTTTCATCTAAAGGTAGTGGAAATTTGCTCCAGAATATAATATTTTGAAAGAAAAGAAATTGGAAAGGATGCTACCAAAATATTTTAAGGAAAATTTGATATATTCAAGTAAAAATACAGCATGTTGAAAATTTGTTTTGCAAGGTTCTTTCTATGTAGCCAAGGCTGGCCTTGAATTCATGATCCTTCTGCTGCAATCTCCCAAATACTGTTATTACAAGTATGCACCATCACACATGGCTAAATTATCTTTTAATTTAATTTTCACATTCTATACAAATACTAATAGGGCTTGTAATTGGTAAGCACATACTCAAAACTAGAAAAAGATGCCTAAGTACCTGGTACCTAGAAAAATATCTAAGGTCATTTAAGGTAATGAGTCTTGCAAATTTTCCATAATCTGTGTTTTACCAAATATATTTGTTATCATCTTTGGGAACATCTATAATTTTAGTCTTTAGACAAATGATTTCATTATTTATTAGCCATTGTTTATTAATATTTTGTCTGTCTTAAATATTTTTACTACATCCTGACTTCTTAGAGCTTACCATTTCCTCAGGTCCAATTCAGTTTTTGGCCTTCCATAATAACACACTTAAACTTAAGTCCTAAACAAGGTGATCACATCACCATCTGTAATACAATACACAAACTCTTTACTGTTTTCTTTTTTTACCCTGATACTAGGGGTTAAACCCAGGATCTTGCACACACTTTGTAAGCACTCTACTACTAACTGCACCCTCAGCCCCTTTTTTATTTTTTATATTGAAACAGGATCTCAATAAATCATGCAGGTGGCCTCGGGCCTGGAGTATGCAATTTTCCTGCCTCCACCTCCAGAGTCATTGGGATTACAGTTGTGTGCCACAGAACCCCATTTACAAACCCTTTACAATGAGATTCTAAACACCTAATATAAAATTGATACCTCAGAAAACTAAAAATAGAACTGCCACATGACCAAGCTATACCAATACTGGGAATATACCCCAAGGAAAACAAGTTATCATACCATAGAGACACCTGCATCTCCATGTTCATTGCAGCACCTTTCACAATATCAAGGATATGCAATCAACCAAAGTGTCCATAAACAGAAGAATGGCTAAAAAAAATCATGGTACATATACACAATGGAATACTACTCAGCATTAAAAAATGTGTAATAATTTCATTTGCATCAAAATGGTTGGAACTGGAGAAGATCCTCTTAAGCTAATGAATATAAGCTCAAAAAGAGAAATGTCATATGTTCTTACTTATATGTAGGAGCTGAATTTTACTTAAAGGAAGAAAAATTCCTATATATAAATTGATATATAAAAATGCGCAATTAAACTTAGTGAAGAAAGGACAATACAAAGAGTCAAAAGAAAGAGTAAGAAAAGTAGTAGAGGGAAATGAAGATTGTGGAAGGTGGGAAGGGAAGGAGAACCAATATAGAAGGATAAAAGGGGAGTGGACAATCTCAATGTAAATAATGCAACTTTGAGTACATTGGAAAAATAGGGGAGTATAACCCAACCATGCATTTGAGTTTTACTACATATTAGTCATAAGCCCCATAAACCATAAATTGATAAGTGTGTAACCAAACGTGACATAATAGTTGCATAATGGGAAAAGCCAATGCTTTATTACTCTATACCCCACCATCATTTACCAATAAAGTAGAAAAAAATTAGATTTTAGTCAGTATTTCCAAAAAACCATTGTAAAGAAGGAAGTGTAGTGGAATGTTTCTTATAGATTATGAGCTGAAGTTGACCATTGTTCAAGAATGAGCCAAAGTCGAGCTGGGCGCAGTGGCACATGCCTGTAATCCCAGCGATTTGGGAGGTGGAGTGGGAGGATCGCAAGTTCGAGACCAGAGGCAGTCTGCGTAATTTAGCAAGACTTTGTCTCAAAAAGTAAAAAAAAAAAAAATGGGCTGGAGGTGCAGTTCAGTGGTCCAGCACTTGCAGAGTATGCAGGCATGAGGCCCTGGGTTCAATCCCCAGTACAGAAAAAAAAAAAAAAAAAAAAAAAAAGAGCCAAAGTTTTCCTCCTCTAGGGAGCAGATGAAATAAACATCTTAATGTAAATAGTGCTCTCAGTTTCATGTCAGAAACTGTTTTCTCTAGTATAGTTTTCTTTTAATGAAATGTTGAAAAAGTTTCTCAACTTTATAAGACATAATTGCAAAGCCTAGAAATTTCATTCAGAAATAAGGGTTTTTTCAATTTAGAAATTATTTAGAAATTATTTAAATTTAGAATTATTTAGAAATTAGAAAATATATTTTTTAAGAAAAAAGGCAAGGATAATCCATGAATCTATAAAAATCATAATTAACTATAACTACATTCATGCACTATAAGTCTTATTCACACAAAGGATATAATAGTACCTCATCCTTTGGAGTTACTTATGAGTCATTAAATTGCATAAAGAACTATGCAAATATGGGAATTGTAAAAAGTTTCTTTAAAATATAAAAACATATTTTTCTCAAAAGTTTTTTTCCCAAATATTTTTATTTGGACAGAAACAAAGTTTATAATGACTGAGAAAACATTTTTTTTGCAGCTAATCCAGGCTGCTTTGGGAATCATTAAGAGCAAAATATCTAAATAGTTATTATGTGAAAGCTCCAGATTAGATACCTACAAATAATTCAGGGATGAAAATAATAAAAATTCTTGGAATTTTAATTCCAAAGTGTATTAATTTATGAAATAAATAAATGTCGCAGTCCGATGCCTGCAGCCTAAGGATCCAGGGTTTCCTGAAGGCGGGTGAGGAGTCAGCGGCGGAGGGTAACAGAAACACAACAGCTCAGAGGCAGTGTGGATCTGTTCCATTTATTGTTTGGATAGCTCAGTTTTTTATATAGTCTTTTTTAGGCTTAGGTCATGTAAGTAGTAAGAATACGTGCAGTTTTACACATAAATAATAGTCATAATAGCCCATGGTTTAAAGCATAAACTTTACTGTGTTTAGATAACAAGCACCTGGAAGGTCTGTCTCTTCCCAGGCTTTTTATAAATGATAAGCTATAATAGCGTATTTTGGACTCTATCCTTATTTATCATTTTAACCCCTTATATGTTTCTATGTAAGGCAGTGGAGGGTCAGGCTGACCAGAACAATAACCTTTACTTTTTTTCTCTAGCTGGGAATCAAGGTCTGCCTTAGATAAGCACCTCTCTGTGTTAAAATTGTCAAGGAGGCTTTTGTACTGTGGGAACAGGCCTGTGTATTTTTTTGATTGTTTTATATTTTCTCTGTAAACCTTAGCTATCATACGTGGGGCCACTTTAGTTCAAGTAGGGGCTAACAACTCAGCCTGTTGCAGCTGAAGCATAAATCACTTAATGTTTGAGTTCCAGGGTGGAAGTTGCTGGTCAGATTTAACTAAAATATTGTCCACATAACTTTTACAATTGGAGGTCATTACTTCTAACTCATTTACAAGTTCCCTCAGCCGTGTCATTCTTTCAGCATTTGTTTAATTAGAGTTTAATACAATATTAGTTATGAGTATTAGTAATCATAATAATTAGAAGCAGGAATCCTATTCCTAGAAAGTAAAAAGCACATTTTCCTTTTCTTCATCCCCATCCATTTCTTGGAAGATGAGTTCCTTGAACCTCTCTCTCTTCCCCATATCCAGACCTTGTCAGACAATATGGTTAGAAATGGCTGTGGCAAATAATCCATTAATTTTAATTTCTAAGAATGCATATATGAAATTTATATTTCTGAAAAAATAACTACAATGTTATAAGACAAATTTAATGATGAATAGATATTTTTGAAATGTAAGTTTTATTATAGTCTGAATTTTATAAAAGATCTAAATATTCTTATGCTGCTTTCAAATTTTAGAGACTACTAGTTAAAATGAGAAAAGTGCAGCTGATCATACTCACTCTCTTGTTAGCTAAGAAAATTATTCTCTCACACTAACTTTACTTGTTCTAATTCAGATTTGAGCAAAGAGATGAGGCTGACAGTGGGTATTTTAGATTAGCCTTTCATAACAGTGCTATTCCATAACGTTTTAGGTTTAGGGACTGGCAGATATTTCCATGACAGCTAATGATACAAGTAATGGACAGAAGGAATAAGGGCTAAAAGCAGAGAAGAAGGAGACTGTATCTTGAAGGAATGTGAATGACATGCTAAGAAGCTAGGACTTCACTCCAAATTCATTCAAGGTTTTGAGCAGAATGATGTGACAATCATTGATGTGCTATGAGAGCACTACTCTGTGTACACAGCAAAATTTCTAAGGTAACTTTCATACCAAGAGAGCTTTCTCTGGCTTTTTAATAAGCATCAATTGTGAGACTTCATTCTTTGTCATGGCCGTAAGAAACACTGTCAAATTTTCTAAAGTAAAAGAACTGTCACATTTAGCCATGTCATTCTATAAATACGTGCTTTTGACAAAGAGATATTTCTGTAAAGAAAAGTTCTTTTATACTTGGGAAGAGAAATGCATTAAAATACTAAAATGTTTAATTTGATAGTATAAAATCCTGCTAAAGTTTTTCATTTAACATCAATAAGAGAAATCTTGTATATAGAAAAAGAGGGCGGTTTGGGTTGTGAGCATGTGTTTCAAAGGGCTCTCATTTGGTTTAAGGGCATGAGGCAGGCATAATCAGCTCACAATTCCTCAAGGTCTTATCCATTTGGAGCATTCTCCAGGTGCTTTGTTTCCACTTCTTTCTCCTCTTACACACATTTATCTGCTCAACCCATCTATTTATTTCTGGAGTACATTCCAGTGAAAGGAAGTGACACTCAAATAAGTCATCTCATTCTCCCCGTTCCTATCTTTGGCTAAAGTACCATGGGGGAGAATTATGAATCCATTAAGTCAAGATTTGGGGCTTTGGTTTTATCCGGGTTTTTTGCCTTTTTCCATTACCATGAAGAAAACAGTATTTGCTTCTTGTATTCTTGTGAATAAAGTATTTTTAAAGATATTATGTATGTAATTAAAACACTAGAATCTGTTAACTTATAGAGAAAATTTTATTAAAACAAAACCAAAAAAAAAAAAAAGTAGAGTATCAAGGACACAACTCAAATTGCAAAATAAAATCGTTCTTTCAAAATGGTCATATAGTGAGTAATTGACTAAAAATATTATATGTCAAACTTAAAAGTTTTTTATCAATTCTCAGAACCAGATGTTACTAGTTCACTTGAATCTTCATATTCTAACTAGTATAATAGAAAAATTAAAGGCAAAGATCATCATTAATTAGAAACACTACAAAAGGATACTTATCTCTTAACCTATACTCTTACTATCTTAAATGAAAAAGTAAGTCAATGAATAAAATATAGGCAGTATCATCACATACATATTTGTAGTGAAGTGTTCTCATTAATTAGTGAATTTCAAAAGATGCTTGACACTGACAAGGAATTGTGATAATATGAAATTAATGAGATTGAAATGGAGACTAGTTAATTTTAACTTTTGCTAACAAACTTTGTACATTGGATAAATTTCCCTTCTCTGACCTTTTGTACCCATCAGTAAGAATAAGGCAAGGGTCTTATGAGTCTTACAGGCCACAATATATGTAAATGACACTACATAATAAGCATTGGTTTGTTCTCTTCTTTTTAGAATAAAAGTTTTATGACTGCATTTTGCAGGGAAAAAATTTCTATTGTCCTTGCAAAAAAGTACTCTTATAAAACTATTCATATTTTTGTATGAGTTCTTTCTTAACTCTCAGAATATTGTACTCAAACTGTTGAGATACCTGCTGTCATCCATTCATAGACATTTTCTGTTGAGCTTTTTCCTGTTCTCAAAGTGCATACCCATTGGAGAAGTATATTTCCCAGAAGACTATCCATTTATGGTCTGATGTAGCAATTCATTTCACACTGGAATACAAACCAAATAAATATAAAGATGAAATACATGTTATTCAAGAAAAGGTATCTAAGAGGTCATGGACACTCATTTTTTTTCCTGTATGTGTATGTCTTATTTAGGCTGATGTCAGATTGTGACATTGGAATTTACTACATTTTAAAAGGAAACTGGGATTTTCCTCCTATAACCACATTATCAGCATGATTCAGTATTTGTTAACTGCTATAACAAACAGTTGCCATTTATATTGATGAAAAAATTTAAGCAGTAACTATACACATGGACTTCACCAGATGGAACATACAGGAATCGATGTCAGCCCAAGACCAGGTGCTGATTGTGGATCAGCCCATCAACTGCTCATATACAAGTTTAAATCGAAACTGAAGAAAATTAGAACAAGTGTATGACAGCCAAGGTGTGACCTTGAGTATATCTCACCTAAGTCCAGAGACAACCTCAAGCACAAGTTTAATGCATTAGACGCAAATGATAGAAGATGAGATGAGTTGTGGCATGATATCAAGATATCATGAAGAAATGAAATGGTTATTAAAAAGACAGGAAAAAAGAAAAGACCAAATTACATGTCAAAAAAGACTCTAGGATTTGTCCTTGAACTCTGAGCAGCTAAAGCAAAAGGAAGACATGATGAAGTTAAGGAACTAAACACAAGATTTCAAAAGGTAGCTTGAGAAGACAAAATCAAATATTATTACATGTGCAATGTGCTGGAGACTGAAAACCAAAAAAAAAAGAAAATGCTCACTGTTTCTCAAACTTAAGGAACTGAAGGGAAAAAAAAGCCTCATGTGGCAATAGTGAAAGTCTACAGGGAAAATATTAAAAAATACAGGAAATATCAAAAGAATATGGAAGGAATACACAGAGTAATTATATCAAAAAGAATTGGTGGATGACCACACATTTCAAGAGGTTGCATATGATAAGGAACCAGTTATATTGAAGGATCAATCAGAAGATGTCTTGGAGGAATTGGTGAAAAACAAGACTCCAGGAACTGATGGAATACCAATAGAGATGTTTCAACAAGCAGATGAAGAACTAGAGGTGCTAAACTCTTTATGCCAAGAGATTTGGAAGAGAGCTACCTGGGCAACTGACAGGAGGAAATACATATTTGTGCCTATTCTCAAGAAAAGGCATCCAACTGAAGGTGGAAACTATCAAATAACATCATTAATATCACATACAAGCAAAATTCCACTAAAGATCATTCAAGAGCAACTGCAGCAGTATATAAAAAAGTAACTGCCAGAAAATCTACTCAGATTCAGAAGAGGGAGAGGAACCAGAGACATCATTGCTGATGTGAAATGGATATTAGATGAAAGCAGAGAATACCAAAAGGTGTTTATGTATATTTTATTGACAGTGCAAAGGCATTAAACTGTGTGGATAATAATAAGTTATGGATAACACTGCAAAGAATGAGAATACCAGAGCACCTAATTGTACTCATTAGGAATCTCTACATGGAACAGGAGGCAGTCTTTCGAACAGAACAAGGAAACACTGCCAGGCTTAAAGTTGAGAAAAGTGTGTGCCAAGGCTGTATTTTTTCACTATATGTCTTGAATTTCTATGCTGAGCAAATAGTACAAGAAGGTGGACTTTATGGAGAAAAACAAGGCATCAAGATTGGAGGAAGACTCATTAACCACCTGCGTTATGCAGTTGACAAAATTCTGCTTGCTGAAAGTGAAGAGTATTTGAAACATTTACTGATGAAGAACAAAGAACATAGCCTTCAGTATGGATTGCAACTCAACATCAATAAAACAAAAATCCTTACAACTGGGTCAGGATGCAACTTCACAATAAATGGAGAGCAGGTTGAGGTTGTCCACGATTTTGCTTTACTTGGTTCTACAATCAACAAGCATGGATACAGCAGTGAAGAAATCAAAAGACTCATTGCCTTGGAAAAAGCTGTGGCAAAGAGATCTCTTTAAAGTATTGAGAAGTATAAATGTCACATTGAAGATAAAGATGTACCTGTTTCATGCCATGGCATTTTCAGTCCCATCATATGGTTGTGAAAGCTGGACATTGAACAGGGGAGATAGGAGAAGAATTGATGCTTTTGAATTACGGTGCTGGAGATGAATATTGAATATATCATGGGCTTCCAAAAAACCAACAGATTTGTCCTAGAAGAAGTGCAACCAGAGTCCTCCTTGGAAGCAAAGATGGCTAGACTGCTTCTTCCCAATTTTGGACATGTAGTCAGGAGGGACCAATCCCTCGGAAAGGACATCATGTTTGGGATAATGGCAAGTCAACAAAAACAAAAACAAAAACAAAAAAGGAAAGCCCTCATCTAGATGGATTGCCAGAGTGTCTGCAACAAAGGGCTTAAACATAAATAAAATCATGTGCCTGGCACAGAATTGGGAGTGTTTTGTTCTGCTGTACATAGGGTCTCAGATCTGACTAGAAGGCACCTAATCACAACAACAAGAGAGACAGAAAAAGAATTGATGCTTTTGAATTGTGGTGCTGGAGCTGTCTATTGAATATACAATGGACTGCCAAAAGAACCAACAAATCTGTCCTAGAAGAAGTGCTCCTTGGAAGCAAGAATGGCCAAACTGCGTCTTACATATTTCGGACATGTAGTCAGGAGAGAACAATCCCTGGAGAAGGACATCATGTTTGGAAGAGTAGCAGGTCAATGCAAAAGAGGAAAACCCTCCACCAGATGGATTGACACAGTGTCTGCAACAATGGGCTTAAACATAAATAAGATTGTTTGCCTGGCACAGAATCAGCAAGTGTTTCGATCTGCTGTACATAAGGTCGCTATGAGTCGGACTGTACTCAACGGCACCTAACAACAACAACAATCACAACAACAATAGCAATCAGCTCCCAATCACATGGGCTATCTTCTATCGACATTGCACTATGTATCAGGAAGCTTTCATCTAACTAGAATCTTAGAGTTCCAGGATGCTTCCATTTTATACTGCTGTTATCTTTATCATATGATTTTTGAAGCCTACCTGAAAATGATTATAATATGTGAAGTAGCAAGCAGACAAGGATTAGCTTGGACAAGATATACATTACTTTGGGCAAAAAAGTTTGGTTATCATCTTACTCCTACAAACAACAAGAAATGCTAGTGAACTCTTTTCTCATGCATACAAGTAGGAAAATAATGAATTTTTTTAAGAAGCAACGCTGTCTAAATTAGTGTATATACTCCCTGAAGTTCTCCATGAAGTTTGAATGATTTTGATGATCATTGTATCAGCAGTGTCTCAAACAAGTTTATAATATGTAGGCAGGACTTGGAGAATGAGTAACCACTAAGTCAAGGTAAAATAAAAGATAATAATGTAACAATCAGGGGGAACACATGTTTTTGTGCCCCAAAATATATAAACACTAGACAAGATTGCACACTTATAGATATACTTATGTAAATAAGTGTATATGTATATGTATGCATGAATGTATGTATGTATGTGTGTATGTGT
Source organism: Pedetes capensis (assembly GCA_007922755.1). Taxonomy (NCBI): domain Eukaryota; kingdom Metazoa; phylum Chordata; class Mammalia; order Rodentia; family Pedetidae; genus Pedetes; species Pedetes capensis. The sequence goes on along the minus strand of VMDO01007191.1, from coordinate 78,985 downwards.
GTATATATATGTACATATGCATATATATATATATGCTGTTGGTTGTTAGGTGCTGTCTGTCATGTCCAACTCATACCCACCCTCTTAGGGTTTTCAATGGCTGAGTGTTTTGTGATTGCCATGGGAGTGGATTACCAGGGCCTTCCCCCATTTTTCCAGTGCTGGGAATTGAAACAGGAACCTTAGAGTTTACCAACTGAGCTAAATCCCAGCCATATATATATATATATCACATATGTATATGTGTATTTGCACATCATATTTGAAAATACTTAATTAGAATTTTTGTGTGTGGACTTTTAAAACTATTCCTTCCTTTTGTAAGTTAATTTTTTTCAGTACTAGGGACTTTAATTCAGGGCTTTGTGCATGCTGGCAAGTACTCTACCATTAGGCTAAACTTACAATCCCTTGTTTATTTATTAACTTATTTATTTAGAGAGACAAGGATGCACTAAGTTGCATAGGCTCAGAGCAACTGCTTTCAATGTGTAGAGTTATTTACCAATAAAATATTTTCACTTGACTCTTAAAAACCTTTTTAAGCTAGAAAAGTCACAACATTACTTACAAACAAATTTCTAATTTATCATTACCAGTCAAACCAAGATGATTTTTTGGACTCAGAGGAAAAGTAAGTTATATTTAGTATTTAGTATATTTAATGAAAATAGCAAAAGTAGATAACTATTTGATGATAGAAGATAGTGGATAGATGGGAGATAGAAAGATAGATATAAATTGACAGATATTTGGAAGAATGAGAAACAAGCCATTTTGAAATGAATTTTGGTGAGCTATGAAAAAGCAAACAAGAAAAACTACTGTAATTGCCAAGACTCTAGTGAGTAATCATGCAATATTGTTGAAACTATTTCTTGACCAGGTCATACACCTAGCTTCTTAGCTATGCCTTGTGACTATTAGTAAAAAAGAAAATCAAATGCTATAAATCTACTAGCCAATGTTTTTCCAGAACTCAAAACTAAAATTAGACCATTGCCAGACACACATCTCTGTTTTTCTTCTAAGAGCAGATGGTTTTTCTTTTTTTAATGTAATTTTTAATTGGCTCTTTAAAGGGAATGAGGCCACAGCCTGACATGCTGAGTTAGCAAAGAAATGCAGCTGGTCTTTTTCTTGCAGGCAAATAGCAGTAACTCCAGTGGTAATGTGGAGAAGCATTGTTCACCTCACAGTGCTATTCTTTATATCCAAGATTGTATTACTCTCACATGTAATTGTAACTTTACTTAAAATTTTTTAACCAATGTGTGCAATTTCAAAAAATTATGGGTAAAGTCTTTAAAGAAAACCTCTTGCTTTACCTCAGTAAACTTTAATTATGTGTCTTTAGTTGTACTTAAATCATTTCCTCTAGCACCTGATCCATATTCTGCAAATCTTTCATTCCTCAAAAAAGTAGCAACCCTTTCTAATACTATTTCACAAAAATTCCTGTGTCCTATTTTAATTAAAAGATTGATTATATGATATAAACTTAAAAATGTCACTATTATTCATGTCAACTCTTTTTTTATTATTTATCTATCTCATTCTAAAAGATATATTCTAAAAGAGTTCTAAAAGAAACCAAAGCATAAAATTAGTCAAGCATACAGGTATTGTGGCATGCATGTACGCTGAGTACTCAGGAGACTGAGGCAGGAGGACAAGCCACAAGATCAAGGCCAGACTGGGCCACATAGCCAGGCCCTGTTTCAAAGAAAGAAAGAAAAAGAAAGAAAGAAAAAAAGAAAGAAAGAAAGAAGGAAGGAAGGAAGGAAGGAAGGAAGAAAGGAAGGAAAGAAAGTTATAATCCAATGGAAGAATGCCCACAAGAAGAAGGTTATTTTCTTCATAAGTCTTAAATTCTTTTGTCTCTGGTTTTGCTATTACACATTTTCAACAACAACTATTTCACATCTTCATTTGACATCTTTGTTGTTAGGTGCTATTGAGTCTGGTCCAACTAACAATGACTCTATGTTCAACAGAAGGAAACAATCCCTGACACAGTGCCACCTCTGGCACTGTGTCATCCTTATATTATCCTTGGTAATCTTTCCTTTTACTTCACTGAGAAAATAATATGAGGGAAGGATAAACTTCAACATTGGTGCACTGCCCAAATACAGTCTTTGTATATATCCTACATTAGCCCTTATTAGTATCATTTACTTGCTATTGTCTGCTCATGTTTGTTCACTCTTTCCCATTTATACTCAAATATTTATTACTCTTACAATATATTCCTGAGCAAAATTTTATTCATTATGAAATACATATCTAAATATAAGACTTGTTCACCTAGATATTTTATAGCCTGCAGACACTCAAAATTCAAAACCAATATAGTTCCCACAATTGTTACTGCTAGTTTATCACTTAATCATTTAATCAAGTCATTGTAAACAAGAAGGAAAAGCAAAAAACTACAACAAATTATTTGGCATCAAATTGCTCTCTCTCATTTCTCAGCATGAAATTTATCATAATATAACTTACATTTGTCTCTTCATTTCCATTGCCATATTAATTCAAACCTTTCATTATTTTTTTGTTTGGTTTATTATCCACGGTCATCTTCTTCTCCATAGCCACACTGATCTTCATAACATGCAAAATATTGGAGAATCTCCCTGATTATAATTCTTCAATAGGTGATTGTGGGATAATTTCAAATTAATTGGTTAGTCTCTTCTTAACTCACCAACTCTAACCTAATATTGAGAAACTTGGAACTTTTCAACTTTCTGCATGCCATGGAAACTCCAAACCATTTGAGAGGGTCCTTGCTCCATGTAGATTTCCTCTTTTTTATCTCTAACTTGTGATTATCTATTTATTTATCCTTCAGTAGTGTCCTCAATTGCAGCCTCATCTGGAAAACTTGTTTGCTCACTCTTTTCTTCACTCTCAACAGATATAGAAAATTTTCTTTATGTATTCATATTCCATATAAGTATCTTCATGATACACATCACATTATACTATACTTAATTCTTGACTTTCTGTCTCATCTCATTGATTTATACTAGCATAAGTGTGTATAATTAGTACAGTCCCTGAAATGACTAGGCACTCAATAAAATTCTTGTAGAGTAACTTATAATGGAATTCTTTTATCTCCTCTAAGTATTGTTTCTATAAATTATTACAGCTCTCTATTGCACTTTATTATACTATACTTATAATTATATTATTGCAGCTTCCTCTACTAGAGATTACCTCCATACTAAAATAAAAAACAAATCACACATCAATTACCTTGAACTTCCATATTTCTGTCAATAAGAGTCATCCATTACTGACTTTTCTGGCTTACCCATCACTAAATTATTAGTCCTTGAAATATATTTTACTTTGTCATTTAACTGGAGTATCTATTCTGGAAGTCACTAATTATTCCCTAGTTGCCAAATGTCTTCCTTTCACTTTAAGTGCTCAATGTTCAACGGCAGGTTTCAAAGGTCTCCTTTGTCATGTAACTTTTTTTTCTTTTTTTCCTATGTTTTTAATAAACTTTTGCTTTCTTCTGAATGATATCTTTTGATGTCATACCACAACTCCTCTGGTCTTTGAAAATTAGAGTCTAATACATCATATCTGTCCCTGAGATGGTGTCTAAACTCAGGTGTGATATACTCCAGGTCAGACTTTGGCTATCATACACATGTTCTAATTTTCTTCAGTTTCAACTTGAACCTGCATATAAGTAGTTGATGGTCTGATTCACAATCACCACCTGGTCTTGTTTTGTGACCTTTGATATTGAGTTTTTCCGTCATCTGTTTCCACAAATGTAGTCATTTTGGTTTCTTCATGTTCCATCTGATGAATTCCATGTGTATAATTGCTGTTTATGTTGATGAAAAAATATATACTTGCAATGGAAAGATCACTGGTCTGAAAAAATTCCATCATGTGATCTCCTGCATAATTTCTGTCATAAGGCCATATTTTTGAACTACTGAGCCTTCTGCTTTGTTTCACTTAGCTCAGTTGGTAGAGCACTGCGCTGCAGTCTCTGAGGTCCCGAGTTCAATTCCCAGCACCACAAAAATGGGAGAAGGACCTGGCAATCCACTCCCAAGGCAATCCTGAAACAGTCAGCCATTGAAAACCCTATGAGGGTCGCTATGAGTTGGATACCGACTCGATGGCACCTAACAACAACAACAACAAAGTAAGAGGAGGATACGGTAAAGTTAAATAACTAAACAGAAGATTTCAAAAGGGCAGCTCAAGAAGACAAAATCAAATATTATAATGACACGTGCAAAGAGTTAGAACTAGAAAACCAAAAGAGACGAACACACTGTTTTGCTCGAGTTTAAAAACGTGAAGAAAAATTCAAACCTCAAGTGGAAATTGCAAAGTATTCTATAGGGAAAATGTTACACATTGCAGGAAATATCAAAAAATAGAAGGAATATACAGAGTTTTTATACCAAAAAGAATTGGAGGATGATCAATCATATTAAGAGGTTGCATATGATCAGGAACTAATGGTATTGAAAGAAGTGGAAACTGCCTTGGAGGAATTGGGGAAACACAGGGCTCCAGGAATTACTGGAATACAAATTCAGATGTTTCAATAAACAAATTTAGCATTGGAGTTGCTCATTTGTTTATGCCAGAGATTTAGAAAACACCCACATGGCCAACTGACAGGAAGAGATACATATTTGTGCCTACCCCCAAGAAAGGGGATCCAACCAAAGGTGGAAACTATCAAACAATATCATTAATATCTCACATAAGTAAAAGTTTGCTAGACATCATTCAAAACCAACTGCAGCAATATATTGACAGGAAACTGCCAGAAAATCAACCCAGACTTAGAAGAGGATGTGGAAGCAGGGATATCATTGCTAATGTCAGATCATATTTATTGAAAGCAGAGAATACCAGAAAGATGTCTATATTTATTGGCTATGCAAAGGGATTTAACTGTGTGGGTCACAACACATTATGAATAACGTTGGGAAGAATGGGAATACCAGAACACTTAATTGTACTCATAAGGAATCTGTACATGATCCAGGAGGCAGTTATACAAATAGAACAAGGAAACATTGCCTGGTTTAAAGTCAGGAAAGGTGTGCATCAAGGTTGTATCCTTTCACTGTATCTGTTCAAACTGAAGAGCAAATAATGGGAGAAGCTGGACTTTGTGAAGGAGAACTTAGCATCAAGATTGGAGGATGACTCAACAACCTGTGTTATGCAGATGACACAACTTTGCATGTCGAAAGTGAAAAGGATTTGAAACACTTAATGATGAAAATCAAAGAACACAGCTGTCAGAATGCATTTCACTTCAATATCAACAAAACAAAAAATCTTTGAAACTGGGTCTATGAGCAACTTCATGACAAATGGAGGAAAGATTGAGATTGTCCAAGATTGTGTTTTACTTGGTTGTGTAACCAATACCCACAATAGCTGTAGTCAAGAAAAGCTGTTGCAAAAGACCACTTTAAAGTGTTGAAAAGTAACAATGTCACATTCAAGATGAAGATGTATCTGTGTCATGCCTTGGTATTTTAAGTTGCATCACATGCTTATGAAATCTGGATATTGACTAAGGCAGATAGGAGAAGAATTCATACTTTAGAAGTATAGTGCTGGAGGCAAATATTGAATATACTGTGAACTGTCAAAAAACCAACTGATCCTTCCTAGAATGTAACCATAGTGCTCCATGGAATCAAAGATGGCTAGACTATTTCTTATGTATTTTGGACCTGTTGTTAGGAGGGACCAATCCTCCTGAGAAGATCATCATGTTTGGGAGAGTGGCAGGTCAGTGGAAAAAAGGAAGACTATCAACTATTTGGATTGACAATATCTACAACAATAGGCTTAATCATAAAAAAGATCATGGGCCAGGCACAGTGTCTGCAAGTGTTCCATTCTGTTCTATATATGTCACTGTAAGTCAGACCCCAATAGAGGTGACCTAACAGCAACAACAACTGCCAAATATTTTCTAATTTCTCACTTTACTTGAACTTAAGGTGATATTTAATATTGTTAACCATTTTCCATTTTTATACACTTTTATCTTTTGTCTGTGAGATTTTATACTTTATTGGCTTCTTTACTATTTCTGTTACCTCCAAGTCTCTTTCTCCCTACCCATCACCAATGGACTACTTTCTAATTTGTGCTATCTTTTTATTCATGTCAGTATTCACAAGAGCTGCTCTTATTTAGTTCCCTTTATAACATAAAAGGCATAAGCTTACGTCTTTTTGGATATTATTTGGTAAATGAAGTTCAATAATCCTGCAATAAAATTTATCTTCCCTTATGTCATGCAAACTACTTGTGTCCTCTATATTACAATTAAAGAAGCTATATTATTCTCTTCACTGTAACAGGCACTTGGGATATATTTTGACATCCCCTGTTTTTTTGTGTGGTACTTCAGGTTTGATTTCAAGGTCTTGCACATACTTTGCAAGTGCTGTATCACTGAATTGCACCTACAATCTCTAAAAATATTTTATCTTGAGACAGGGTCTTGCTAAATTATACAGGCTGCCTCTGACCTCAAACTTGCAATCGTTAGTTGTGTGCCATTGCACTCAGTTCTGATGTCCTTCTTTTTGATAGGACTCTGAAAGAATCAATTTTTCTCTCTTAAAATGTTCTTCTCAGCTTGTATATTTTTCATTCTTTTGGTTTTTTCCCTCTGGTACTGGGGGTTGAACCCGGGCCCTTGCTTTTGCATGCTCTGCAAGTGCTGGACCACTGAGCTGCACCCCCAGTCCATTTTTCTTTTCCTATTTTTGAGGCAGGGTCTCACTAAGTTACACAGACTGCCTCTGGTCTCGAACTTGTGATTTTCCTGTCTTTGCCTCCCAAGCCTCTAGGATTACAGGCATGTGCCACCACGCCCGGCTTTATTTTTTATTCTTGAAAACAAAAACAATTTTCTCTTTTCCTTTACATTAATATGTAATTCAGATCCCATTTCAATCTACCTTTTTATCTATTTATAACTTACAACTTTTCATTCAGTTCAACATTTACAATTTCTGTTTGCTCTAAGTTTACATAATATATTAGTATTCTATGAGTAAAATTACAAAGTTTTATAACTGTATTTACTCATTTTTATCCATCTGAAACACTTCATTTCTTCTACACCTATTAGAACTTTGCTCAATTTTAAAGACCTAGCTCAAAGACGATCATTTCTGACTTTTCCAGCGAGAATTTCCCTAGCATCTGTGTCCTAACCACAGCTCCTTTTAAACTATTCTACTTCCATCATTTGAATTGTTTTACAACAAATCACCCATGTGCCCTTCCACAATTTAAAGTCCTTGACATTTGAGACCTGTCTTACTCATTTTATCCTCATCTATAACAATAGAACTAACTACAATTTGTGGCTTAAAGTGAGGAACTGTGTTTTATTTATCTCAATCATGTATCTGGCACAAAATAAAGACTTCCTGAATATTTACTGAATGAATGAGTTTTTCATAACCCCTAGAAATTAGCTTAGTAGATATGATCTGTGTACATTGACATACAAGGCAGAACATTATACAACTTAGTATCAAACCCAGAATGTTTGTATTTTTTGTTTAAAAGAGTAGCATGTTTGAGACTAAATTGATTTTCAACTTTGGAGTGAATTTAAAGACATTTTGAAATCACTAAGATCAACATTATCCTTATCGTGAATATTAGTTTGAATTGCTCCCATTATGGAGTGCTTTCTAAATGTCAAGCCCTATGTCAAATATAAAACACACATGATCTCATTTTATTTTCACAGGAACTATAGAGGATTCATAGACCCAAGGTTTTGTGCATATTTTAAAGATGAATCTAAGGTCATACAATGAGTAAGTGTTGTAGCAGGGATTGAACATTTCTATTTCCTTCAAAACTCTAAGCCCTTAACTAGTGTTCACGATTGTCTCCCACCTTGCATATTATACTCAAAATGTGTTTTTTCTTTTCCTGAAACAAACTAAATTGAAATGGTTTTTGTGAGTCATTCATTCAAGTATCATCAATTGCCCTTTTCCTGATAATAGAATGATTCAGAACTTTTAATAATGAATATAATTAAGCAATGATATCATTGCTCTCTGTTTTATGAGACAATAATCCAATTCCTAAATGGCTAAACTAGAAGGCCAAAGGCAGAGCAGTTTATCACAGCTGGAGAATCAGATTACTGTCCAGTAGAATAGAGCCTTGATATTATTACTATATAATGCATCTTTGAGGGTTAATAGCCTTCTGTACAACATTTTTAATGTTATATTGGTAACATCAATAATAGAAAGGATGCTAGTTCTATTGGCTATGTCTGCTAAAGACTCTCTGAATGGTGGAGAAAAATTAATTCCTTTAAATAAACACTTTGTATCAAGATAAAACAGACCTACCTTATCAATTATATTTCTTAAGTCATTTAACTTCACTGAAATTTAATTTCCATCATTTAAATAATAGACTTCTTCTTATAGCATCCAAAAATGGGATAAATTAATATAATTTTTATTCATATTTAACCATGGATAAGTACGTACTCATTTGATCATCCATTGTTGTTGTTGTTAGGTGCCATCGAGTCATATCCGACTCATAGGGACCCTCATAGGGTTTTCAATGGCTGACTGTTTTGGGATTGCCTTGGGAGTGGATTGCCAGGCCCTTCTCCCATTTTTGTGGTGCTGGGAATTGAACTTGGGACCTCAGAGACTGCAGCGCAGTGTTCTACCCACTGAGCTAAATACTGTACTATATGGATAGCATAGAGCAGGAAAGAGCAACTTCATCTTCCTACCCCACAATGGTACAACTTAATGCCTCTTAGTTCCTTACCTTCTCTACCATCAATTTAGAAAAAGACTTCACACATATTTCTTCCAAGAATTGTCACATAATAGCTGATTGGTATATCAAAGCTTAAAAAAAATTGAGTGCAGGCATTCTCACATAACCACAGGTATATGGATTTGTATTTAAACTATCCTCCTTTCCAAAACATTTAAATCAATAAGACTGATTGTAGATATTTCAAACATTGTTAGCAAAATTGTCTATACATAAGTGCATATATCTGAAGTTCAACTTCAAATATGTAGCCAGGAAATCAAGAATTTAAGAATTTAACTTAAAGCATATTTTGGAGGACTATTTGCATGACTATAACAACTACCACATTTTTAGGGGGAAATTATGATTTGGTATAATAAAATGAAAAATATTTTGAGTAACAATGGCATAAACTGCAGAAAACAGATTTGATCACAACCATAATGGCACGATTTCACTTTATTTTACAAATCACTACCAAATATAAAATACCTAGGGATTATTTTGATATTTCATTTACATTTAAAAATTTCTATTAAATAATTTTAGATAGTATATCTAGAAATGAAAATCAATTATTTTCCAACATATAACTAGTGTAAAAAGGGAACAAATGGTTTTGTTTTTAATCCATTAATTATTTTGCAATTACATAACTACAACCTCACAACATAATTTTTATCACATAAGTGGTTTTATAAAACAGTCTTCCTACATATACACTTCTTGTTTTTAATTGTATGCCATTACCAAATTGTCATCTACTACAACCACCAAGATTTTATGCAGTTCTTCCGGGTTATGTACCAAAATTTTTATTATGACAGTAGGGCTTAGGACACGCTACATCAAACTGTAATACCCTGGCATTATACAAATCAGCAGAAGCAAAGTCGCTCTTCCTTTGTAAACTTCCTTTCTTTGTAAACCAGAGAAGCAGTCCATGAAACAATTCTCTGCCATTTCTCTAAAGAAGTTACAAGACTTTCATTTAAGAAGTGCTCTTCATACACCCAGAAGGAAGAAGAGTCCTTATCTCTGAAAACAAAGAAACAGAAAAATCTGTATCAGCAGGCCTTGTTAAGTTCCCCCACTAGCTTATTACACGTAAATCACAGCCCCTTTGTCCAATCATACTTCTCCATGACACTCTATTCTTCAAAACCTAAGTATAAAAACATAAGTGTTTGCTGGGTACTGTGGTACACGCCAGTAATCCCAGCAACTCAAGAGGCAGAGGCAGGAGGATCACAGGTTTGAAGCCAAAAAGCAGCTTGTGTACCTCAGTGAGACCCTGACTCAAGATAAAAAAAGTATAAAGGGGCTGGGGTGTAGTGCAGTGACACAGTGCTTACAAAGTACGCACAAGGCCATCAGTTCAGCACCCCAGTACTGAAAAAAAAATTTTCCTGTTTCTCTGACTCTTCATTTCCTTATGAAGTCTATCAGGTCACATAAAGCATATTAAATTAATTTATATGATGTTGTTTTTGAAAACTGTCTTTTAGTGTAGGTGCCATGGACATGAACCTTGTGATTGTCAAGGAAAAGATATTACAAATCTCTTATATGAACTGGGTCAGGAGCCTTGGAACCTGCCATTGGGACCAAGTTCAGTCATTACTTGCTTTGTAAATAAAATTTTATTGGAATATATGGACATCCATTTGGTTATGTTTACTTGTGGCTGCTTTAGTGCTACAACTGCAGAGTTAATAGGTGTGATAGAGACTGTATTGCACCCAAAGCCTAAGATATTTACTTTCTTGCAATTTATAAAAATTTTGACTACTCTTTAAAAATTAAATGAGTAACTACCATATAATTCAGTAATTATATTTCTGAGAATTTATTCTAAAGAAATAAAAACTTTAAGATAAAAAATAAAAATTTGTGTCTGAATGTTCATATCAGATCTCTTAGTAGTAATATAAAAACAGAAACAAAACAGATTTCTTTTAGTAGGTGAATGGTTAGATTCAACAACAAAAAGAATTATTGATACACCCAACAACTTACATGAATCTTTGGAGAATTATGCTGCTTTTTTCAACATCAAAATCCACACCTATGTTCAAGGCACATCTCAACTTCTATCCACAATCTTACATCCTTCTTTTGAAATTGAATTCTGCTTCTTCTGAACTCCATTATCATTTCGTTTTGTGATGGGATGATTGTGATACTTGTTACATTCTGCTAAATGTTAGAACTATTTGTGCACATCCTTTGCAAATTCATCAGCTTTTTGTTAGTCATTACTAGGACTAATATCTAATATTATTTCCCCATCAGATCCTAGCACATAAGAACTTTACTTTTAGATAAAAATAGACATTATAGAATTACAGTATTTCAGAATGGAAAGAGTTTGAGAAATGCAAGTAAACTGTATGACAGGTAGATAAATGGGACAAAGAAAAGGAAAAATGGAGGAAAGAGGGATATATGGGAGGTATGGAAAGCATCAGTTTATAGTATGATTTGAATAGAATCAAAAAGTCTTGCTTTTTCCAGGTAAGCTGAGGCAGGAGTAGCAAGCGCTAGAGGCTAAAAGCAGATTGAACAAATTAGCAAGACTTGATCTCAAATTTTTAAAAAAATGAAAAAGGGGCTTAAAGTGAAACTCAGTGATAGAGCACTTGTCTAACATGTAGAAGGCCCTAAATTCAATCTGTTAGTACTAGTGGAGGTGGGGAAGTCTTGCTTGATTTAATTTAACTAACACATGGCAGAGCCTTTCAGGGTGGTCTGAACATTCACTATGAGAAATATTGTTCTAAAATATATCAGCTTATTCCATTTATTATTTAAGGTCTTTTTTATGAATAAAAGGAAAGGAAAATGTTTATCCTAAGAAACATTGCTATGAAAATGTGAAGAGTTAAATTATAACAGAGTAATGACAAACACAGTGGTCAGTTCTATAGGAAATATAGTCTTAACAAAAATGTGTAATGACTTTAAAATTTATTTTCTATTTCCTTGGGAAGCAAGAGAAAAAAGAAAATACACATAATATTGCTTTAGCAACAGTTAGTAAAAATGTATAATTCATGCAACAAGGCTACACTTAATAACAGGAAAGCACTTATATTCTGCTTGTTTCCAATCACAGAGCTTCACTCTGAAAAAAATGGATAAGTCAAATACTTTCCAAAAGAATTTATTTTTTAAAGGTGTCTTTTATTCACACACACACACACACACACACACACACACACACACACACACAAACAAAAAAATCCCACCAGATTTTCCACATACTCTCTCCACTGTCTGCCCGTGGTTTTCCTGCTCCCCTGCTCACAGTCATGCTAGGTAATCTTGAGCAATGCAGCCACTGGTGCAGCTTTTGAAGAGATCCTGGGTCATTCCTTCTAAGAAGATTTGGAAAGAAACTTTGCTTAGTGCTTGCTGTGATCCACTCTTGCTTGTGAGTGCCTTAGTTAAAAGAAGTTTGGCCTGGATGTAGCCTCAATGCACTCCCTCTTGATCTCTGAGAGGCACTATAATGAAAAGAATTGGGGGAGAAAAGACCCCACATATTGACCATCTCATTTACGTATCTGAGGGTATGTGAAAATCTCACTCCTAGATGAAAATGCCCAAAATAGAAACAGAGAGATACAACACAACTTTTGCTGCTACCACATCTAAAAGTGTCCCTTGAACCAGTAGCCCCACACATTGTATAGCTGAGAACTGCTGACAAGACAAGATTTGAGTCCCATAGAAAGGTGCTGATTTTTTGCACTTGCCACAGCAGTGTCTATCAGAGGGCAAGTATTTCATGGTTGTTAGCACTACCAGGGCAATCCATCTCAGAGTCCCCTTGCAAGTAAGAGAGGCAATATCAGCAGTGTCCATGGAAGACCTGATTACTCAATAGAGGCCACCTTTCCCATGATAGTAACAACCACACAAGGTGCACCCCTCACACTCTGCTGCCTACATCACAAGTACCTGAACTGCTAGAGTGTTCCTACTTTTGTATAAGGTGCAGAGACAGTATTTCTAACTCTAATACCAGGCACACTATGCCAAATTCACTAATCATAACCAAAGATGTGACAAGGAGATCACACTACAGTCCCTAGGTGGAAATAAATTCAATATTATTTAACAAACCAATACCCCAAGATATATCTTCAGGAGAAAGTCGTTTACTAAGTAGACCATCCCACTAAATAGATAGAAATATTCATTCCACCAGAAGCACAAATCTCAAAACAGGGACACAGAAATGGAAAACTACCACACCTCCTAAAGTCATAACTCTCTAGTAAAGGATGCCTACAAGATCAAAATGAATATGTCTGCTAAAGAACTCAAAAAATCACTTTTAAAAAGCTCAATGTCATCCAAGAGAATAGAGAAAAACATTAGCTGAATTGGGGAAAACAAATCAGGATATGAATTAGAAACTGAGCAGAATGATAGACATTTTGATAAAAAGTAGTAATCAGAAATCTTGGAAATGAAAAGCTCAATAAATCAGATAAAAATTCAGTTGATTGGAATCAAACTAGATCGAGTAGAAGAAAGAATATCAGACCTTGAAGAAATGTCTTTAAATATATGGTAATCAGGAAAAAGAAAGAAAAAAAAAAGGAAGGAAGGAAGGAAAGAGAGAAAGAAAGACACAGAGAGAAAGAAAGCCTATGTTCATTCGCTTAAGGTGATATTCTCTAGTTCCATCCAGTATTGCTGCAAATATTATTTTGTTCATTTTTATTGCTGAGTAATATTTTATTGTGTATAGATACCACAAGGTTTTAATCCATTCTTCTTTTGATGGGCATCTTGGTTGGTTCCATATCCTTGCAATTGTGAAGAGTGCTGCATCAAATATGCAAATGAAGATATTTCTGTAGTATGACAACCTGTCTCTCTTTGGTATTTTCCCAGGAGTGGTGTAGTTAGGTCATATGAGTTCTATTTTTAGTTTTCTGAGGTATCTCCATATTGATTTCCAGAGTGTTTGAAGTAATATACAGTCTCACCTGCAGTGTATAGGTGTTCCTTTTTCTCCCCATACTCACCAGTATTTGCTACTATTTGTTTGGTTGATCTTGGCCTTTCTTACTGGAGTGAGATGGAATCTCAATGTTGTTTAGGTGTGCATTTCCCTAATGGCTAGGGATATAGAGCATTTTTTTGTGTGTGTTTCTTAGCCCTTTTAAGTTCTTCATTTGAGAACTTTCTGTTCATTTCCTTTGTTCACTTATGTATTGGGTTATTTGTTGTCTTGGGATTTGCTTTCTTAAGTTCTTTATATATTCTAAAGATAAGTCCTCTGTCAGACGTGTAGCATGCAAAGATGTTCTCCCATTCTGTGGGCTCTTTCTTAACTATGTTAATTGCTTCTTTTTGTTTACAAAAGTTTTTTAATTTCATGCAATCCCATTTGTCAATTCCTGGTGCCATTTTCTGGGTGATTGGAGTCTTGTTAAGAAAATACTTTCCTTTCTTTATGTTTTAGAGAGTGTTTCCTATATTTTCTTCTAGTAGTTTTTAAATTTTTGGCTTTATATTGAGGTCTCTTACCCACTTCGAATTGACTCTTGTCCAAATTGAGAAATGCAGGTCTATTTTCAATTTTCTGCAAATGGAAATCCAATTTTCCCAGTGTTATTTGTTGAAGAGGCTATGTTTTCTCCATTGGATATCCTTAGCACTTTTGTCAAAAATCAGGTGGGTATAGTCACGTGGTTGCATCTCTAGATCTTCAACTCTATTCTGTTGGTCTTCAAGTGTATCTTTGTGCCAGTACCAATCTGTTTTTGACACTGTATCCCTGTAATATAGTTTGAAGTCAGGTATTGTGATTCCACCTGCAAAGATATTGCAACTTAAGATTGTGTTGGCTCTACATGGTCTTTTTTGTTTCCATATGAATGTTAGAATTATTTTTTCTATTTCTAAAAGTTTGCAATTGGAATTTTAATGGGGACTGCATTATAGCTGTAAGTTGCTTTTGATAGTATAGTCATTTTTACAATATTGATTCTCCTAATCCATGAGGAGGAGCCATCCTTCCATCTTCTAGTATCCTCTGCAATTTCCTTCTTTAGTGTTTTGAAGTTTTCCTTATAGAGATCTTTAGGGTCTTTAGTTAGATTGATTCCTCAATATTTAATTTTTTGATGGGATCTTGTGAATAGTATTGCTGCCTTAATTTCTTTCTTTTCCTATTTGCTATTGGTGTAAAGGAAGGC
Source organism: Pedetes capensis (assembly GCA_007922755.1). Lineage (NCBI taxonomy): Eukaryota > Metazoa > Chordata > Mammalia > Rodentia > Pedetidae > Pedetes > Pedetes capensis. The sequence continues at coordinate 63,905 of VMDO01007191.1, read as the reverse complement.
TACTGATTTTTGAGTAATAAATTTGTATCCTGCTACTTTGCTGAAGGAGTTAATTAGCTCTAAGAATTTTCTAGAAGAATTATTGGAGTCTTTTAGGTAATTGATCATGTCATCCACAAAAAAGAATAATTTGACCTGTTCTTTGCTTATCTGTAGCTATTTGATTTCTTTCTCTTACCTGATTGCACTGAGTAGGACTTCAATCACAAGATTGAATAGGAGACAAGAGAGTGGATATCCTTATCTTTTTCCTGATCTTAGGGAAAATGTTTTCAATTTTCCCCATTTAATATGAGACTGGCTGTAGGTTTTTCATAGATGGCCTTAATGAGTTGAGATATTTCTCTATTATGTCCATCTTTTCCAAGGCTTATATCATGAAATGATGTTGCACTTTGCCATAGCACTTCTCAGTATTAGTTGAGAAAATCATATGATTTCTATCTGCAAGTTTCTTGATATATTGAATTTATATTGACTGATTTTCATATGTTGAACCAGCCTTGCCTTTGTAGAATGGAGTCCATTTGATTATGATGTATGATCTTTTTATGTGTTGCTGAATTCCAGTTGTCAAAATTGTATTGATGATTTTTGTGTTAGTGTTAATCAGGAAAATTGGTCTATAGTTCTCTTTCTTTTAATGTCTTTTCCAGGAAGATACTGGCTTCATAGAATGAGGTAGGAAGTGGCCCTTCATTTACTACTTTATGAAATAATTTGAGGGGAATAAGTACTAATCCTTCTTTGAACATTTGGTAGAATTATTCTGTGAATCTATTGCATCTTGTGCTTTTCTTTGTTGGGAAATTTTTTATTTCTATCTCTATTTTGGTGAATGTAATGGGTCTATTTAAATTGCTTATGTCCACAGGGCTTAATTTTGATAATTCATATGTGTTAAGGAATGTTTCTATTTCTTCTGTATTTTTGTTTTTTGGGGAGTATAATTTCTCAAAATATTCCATGATGATGTTCTTGATTTCATTGATATCAGGGGTTATGACTGCATTTTCATTTCTAGTTTTTTTAATTTAGCATTTTTCTATCTTTCTTTTGGTGAGATGGGGTAAAGAATTATCTATTTATTAAGACTTTAGACATTAATTCTTTAAATTATCTTTTTATATTATAATTGGGATATTTCTGTCTTAATCTTTATAATTTCTGTCTGAGTGCTCCTTTTTAGATTGGCTTATTGTTGGCTTTCTAGTGCCTTAAGATGTGTCATTAAATTATTTAATTTGGCCTTCCCTAACTCATTGATGAAGGCATTCATGGCTATGAACTTCTCTGTTACAACGGCCTTTGTTATTTCCCATTAATTTTGGTATGATATATTTTCATTCTCATTTGATTGGAGAAATTTTTAAATTTCCTCTCTGACTTCATTGATGACCCATTGATCATCTAGTAGTGAATTATTTAGTCCATGAATTTGTAAGATTTCTAAGATTTTTCTTGCTTTTGAGTACTAATTTTATTCCATTGTGTTCTTATAAGGTACAGAAGGTGATTCCAACCTTTTTTTATTTGTTGAGACCATTATAGTGAACTAAAATGTGATCTGTTCCAGAGAAAGTTCCACATGGTTCTGAGAAGTGTGTGTATTCCACATCAGATGGATGGAATATTCTGTAGATATCTATAAGGTCTAGTTGGTCCATAGCGCTTTTTAACTCGTTCATTTCTCTGTTGAATTTTTGCTTTGGTGACCGGTCTCTTCGTGAAAGTAGGGTGTTGAAATCCCCCATAATTATTGTACCTGGCCCAATGTGTTCCTTTATCTCCAATAAAATTTGTTTTTGTGAAGCTGAGTGCCCCTGTATTTGGTGAGTAAATATTAAGTATTATTATGTGTTCCTGGTTGAGTGTTCCTTTTACTAATAAGTAGTGTCTTTCTTTGTCCCTTCTGATTAGTTTGGAGTTGAAGTCAACATTGTCCAAATTACTTTAGCAACTCCTGCTTTTTTTTTTTTTTTTGGTTCGCAAATGCTCAATATAAAGTTTTCCAGCCTTTAATTTTCAGCCCCTTATGGTCTTTATGGATGGAGTGAGTCTCTTAGATGTCGCACTGTGAGGGTTTATGTTTTTTAATCCAATTGGCCAATCCCTTTTGACAGATGTTATGACCATTTACATTGAGAGTAATTATTGAGAGGTACTTGTTATTCAGCATCAATGTTGTACTTATTTCTGCTTTTTAAAATTCATACTTAGCCTACTGGTTTCTTAAGTTCCCCTCATGTTTATTTTTTGTTTCTTTGATCTTGTATTTGGGGTTGTCTTCTTCCATATGCAGTGTCTCATTGAGGATCCTCTGCAATGCTGGCTTGGTGGTCATAAAATATTCAAATAAGTCAATATCATGGGACTCTTGAACTCAGTATCTATTTTAAAAGATTACTTTGCTGGGTAATGTAATCTTAGTTGGCAGTTATTCTTTTTTAGGACTTGAATGATGTCTGACCAATTCAGCTGTTATTCTGATTGGTTTGCCTTTGTAAGTGAGTTGGTGCTTCTCTCTTGTAGCTTTTAAAATAGCTTATTTGCTCTCTAGATCTAGCATTCCAATTGTAGTGTGTCACAGAGAGGATCTGTTCTGATCTACTCTGTTTGGGGTTCTGAATGTTTCAGTTGTATAGGTATCCAGCTCTTGCCTTAGGCTTTGGAAGTTCTCATCTAATATTTCTTTGAATAGGCTTCCTAATCCTCTTGTGTTGTTTTGATCTTTTGAGAACCTCCTGAATTCATAGGTTTTGTTTCCATATTTTATAAAAGACCTTTTGCAAATCTTTCTTAAACTGCTTCATCTTTCTTCTCTTTTGGAATCTGAGTAAATAAGGTCTTCTTCCCTTTCCTTGGTTTTAGTTATTCTATTTTCAGCTTTGTCTTATCTTGATCCTGAAGATTCTACTATAATAGTAAGTTGATTAATTTTGCCTTGTATCTCAAGGACCTGTGCTTGATTCTTCTGTAGGATCAACTTCTCTGGAGAATTTTCAGTCCAAGTTAGTTACATTTTTGTCCAGTGAATCAGTTACTCCCATTGTGGTATTTTTGAGGTCTTTCAACATAATAATAAGCATATTTATAAGGGATTTAAATTCTTCATCAGGCATCTCCAAAAATCCAGTTACACTAAAATTTTCCATTGAGGGATTTGGGGCTATAGGATCTTCTCATCCAGCTTGACCTTTCATGTTTCCTATGTTTTTCTGCTGAGGCTTGCTCATTGCTTGGTCTGGGTTCTAGGTCTCACTCCCCCTGTCTGTAAAGAGGTTCTCTTTTTCCACTCCAATGTGACTGGATGATGACGCATCACTGGTACTTCTCTCCCTTGCTCCCTTATGTCCCAGCCTCAGACTCTGGTGCCTAGTTCTCACTGCAGCCTCTGAAGTCAGCACTGCCCCAGATGTTTTTCTCTGTCCCCTGTGCTCACAGCTGCCAATCATGTCACTCCCTGGGGTATCTCTTTTAGGCTCTCCAAACCTATGATGCCCCATCTCTTTGTCACAGGCCCCTCCATGCCATGCCCTACTGTCATACTGTCATCAAAACAGTGTCTCCTGGTTCCCTATACTCTTGGCTCCTATTCTCTTCATCACAGTTCCTCCTGGTGTCTAGATATGCCCTTGACTGAATTGTTTCTATTCAACTTGCCAGTCCTGCATGTGCCACTTGTCTGGGTCACAGTCACTCCTGTGCTGTAAATGCCCTGCTTCCTGTATGATGTCCCTTAGACTCCAAGGACATGCAGCACCATTTGTCTATGTGGCAGGCACAGACACTCCATTGCTGCCTAAAGAGTGTCACTTTATCTTCCCAGTCTCACCAGCACTCCAGATGCCTAAATGCACCTCTCCATCTTTTGCCACTACTCAGTCTTTCTCCCTCAACTCATGATCCAGTGGTGCCAGAGACGAGGGCAGTGCCAGTCTCTCTCCAGTAAAAACAAACAAAAACAAAAACAAACAAATAAACAAAAATGCAGTGTTGAGGTCCAAGACCAGGCATAGGTGCCACACAGCCCATCCTCCTCCCAGGAGAGTCCTGTAGTAACTCTAGCCAGCCATGCACTCTCCCAGGGGGCTATGTATCTGCTTACATCTTTCACAGTTGTTTTCCCCAAGTTAAGTGTTCTGATGACTCACCCTCTTCTCCATCATTTTAACCTCCACTATTTAGCAAATTGTCCTTGTGCTATCATTTTTAAAAAATAATTAAAGCTGCTGTCCACTCTTTTTTGTTTTGTGTAGAAAACTTTGTGACTTTCCCTGACAGTTCTCTTCCCCATTTGAAGCTTGGCTCTTAGTCCTCTGCCATATTAACTGCAACTCAATAGAAAGAAATTTTATTCAAATTGCTGTGGATTCTTTTTATTTCCTACATTAATATATGATAATTCTACAACTTTCTCATAGAAAACAACAAGAAATATTTGAGCTAGTATCAAAACTCATTTCTTCTGTTTCATATGATGGTATATGATCTGCTTGATGATGCTTCCTGCAAGCAAATCTTTGTTTTTGCCTCACAAAGTCCCCATAAACTGCCTTTTCCAAATATGAATGACCTACCCAGTCTGTAATTTCTGGATGTTTTTCTGAACTGTGACTTAACTATTGTTTCTAACCTTAGTTTAGTAGATCTTTTCATTTGTTGATTTATTCATTCTTCTCACTATTATCTTCTATTTCTAGGCCATTCCTGGAAGCTTGACCCATGACAGTTTCTGATACATAATATTTTATACTCTAAAAATAGCCAGTGGGGAGGCAAACACTGAAGAGATATTTAAATACATGGTAATTTCTCATATTCTTTGTCTTAAATCCAGTAAGGTAGATTTAGAGAGGCTGGCATCTACCACCCACTCAATATTTTCCAAGGGAGACCACAACATTCCCAAACTCCTGAGAAAACACTAAGTAGAAATTGTCCACTCACTACCCAGAGAAATTGACAACATCTTTCGGACCAGGTTGGCAACTGACACAATTAGGCCAAAATATAAGCTTATCAATGACCATCATCTTTAAGTGCAATCAGCCTAACAGGGGAAAGACAGTAGTTAGGTACAGTAGGTTATTACTTGAAATTTAATGAGAAACATGCCCCAAGAGTTAATTAGTAGTATGGACAGGGTAAAAGGAGATTCAAGGAATAATAGAAAAAAGTGTTGTCACAGCAACATAGCATACCAAAGCAAATCTAAGAAATTTTGGCTCCATTAGAGTACCCCATAGTTGTTCCTACGTAAACTTTGTTGGATCCTGAACTTCCTTCAAAGCCATAATCTATGTTCAATTTTAAAATGGCCTTGTTCTCTGAACTTCTTTAGTTCCTATGATTTCCAAGTTTCTTTTATTGATATGTGCTCTTTTATAACAACCTCATCATCTGAGATAGTCTGAGTCTCTAATTGATGTGTCCTAAAGAATGTGACTGCTAAATACAAAGAAATAAAATTAAAAAGAAATGGAGAAAAATATTTTTGTTAGTTTGTGACCAAATGAAGTACCAGGAGAATATAACATTGTTAAACTAACAGGTTTACCAATTCTCTGACTATGTTCTGATGTTTGTAACATGGATAAAGAGATACTGACCAAAATTAATATAGGTAATTTCACATTTGAGTTACTGTCCTTATGAAGTGAATCAAAAGGGTCATTAGGAATGAAGAATGAAGGCAATTAGTTGAGGATTACATTTAATAGATATTAATTTCATTTAGATCTGTTAAGTGTGAGTAATTTGGTGGATGCTATAGATGATAATAGAAAATAGGGATAAAGTACATATAAGCAAAAGAGGTGTTTTTAATGAACCAAAGAGATTGACTTTTAATGAAAATGAAAGGAGTGACTAATTCTGTTGGAAGCTGAAGAAATTCTTTGTAATATACTCTGGTGTTATATATGGGAAGTTTATGAAAGTATGTAGGAACTTTCAATTAACTTGAGTAAAGATCAAGTTATTTGATCAAGGAGATGTATTTATTGTGGTGAGATACAAAAGAAAGTATTTTTATAATTACTTTAGTATTTAGTTCAAGCTATGATGTATAATGGGCTGGGATTTGGCTCAGTGGGTAGAGCGCTGCGCTGCAGTCTCTGAGGTCCCGAGTTCAATTCCCAGCACCGCAAAAAATGGGAGAAGGGCCTGGCAATCCACTCCCAAGGCAATCCTGAAATAGTCAGCCATTGAAAACCCTATGAGGGTCTCTATGACTGGGATACCGACTCGACAGCACCTAACAACAACAATAACAACAATGATGTATAATAAATATCATGTTCTTATTTAGAAATAGTTGCTCATTTTGTTTTCTTTTTGTTTCAGTACTGGGGCATTGAGCCCAGGCCCTAAAGCATGTTCCCACTGTGCTGCACTCATTGTCCCTTTAGTATATTCATATTTTGAAACAGGGTCTCACTAAGTTGTGCAGGCTGCCACTGGCCTTGAACTTGTAATCCTTCTGTTTCAACCACCTGTGTCACTGAGATTACAGGGGTGCATCATAGTGCCTGACTTGTTAATTTTCAAACAGTTATTTCAGAGTAGTTTGTCTTTTTACAGTGACATGAGTCAGCATCATCTCTAGGTACTTTGATTTCAAATCATAATGCCTGGTAAAATTTTCTAACAATATAGTCAATATTTATTAGTCATATGTTTGTCATCAATATTTGACTTCTTAAATTTAGCACCACTTGGTTATATTTATTAAGTGACTATAGTGTTTACCAATTTATTTATTGACTACTTTCCTATTTCAACAATAAAAAGCTGTCTCTTATTGAATTCTTAATATGTGTGATGCAGTATGTTGAGTCCTTTCATATACTTCTTATTTAATCTTAAAGATAACTCATATCCAAAACGTAAACAGTTTTTCATATGATGAAAGAAATTTGCCAAAGGTAGCTAAGTTGGTAGTTGTTAGATTTGGAATGCAAAGTCAAAGTCTACTTATAATTACTCTAAACATTTTATAATTTCCTAAAGTCAGTGTTCAGAGACAGGCTGCAGGCTGTTTTTAAGAGGATGTAGACTTTAAAATTTTTTCATTTGAGAAAATGTACATTTTTCTAATTATAAGGGATTTCATTTTAGTATTTCTGCTTACAAAACTTAGATGTAAATAAACATGCAACAGCATGAATAATAAATTATCAGTGCCATCACTCCAGCCAGGTAAACTGGGGCTATAGAAACTGGAGGTTATAATTTGTCTGAGAAATTCACACTTGCCTAGAGACTCCACACTGCATTATTGGCTGTTAAAAAGGATGAGAGCATGTGCTGCCACATTCAGATGTGTGACTTGCTGACATCATTTTACATAATTAATTGTCACAAAGGCTTTATTCAAAGCCAGATGAAGACAAAATCTATTTCTTTAATACAAGTATGTGCAGTACTTTTTGAATTAATATTTTTCCATGCATCCATCCAGAGTGAAAGACAGAATTATCTGATTTTTTCCCCTGAACTTATAACTTTGTTTTCTGCATTCAGTAGGTGATCTATGGGATTTAACTTTGAATTAAAGAATAAGTTTTTATGGAAAGCTTTATAGTTACAAATTATGTTTTGAAACTCAAGAGAACAGAAAAATACATTTTCAAAATTAAGAGCTCATTAAAAGATTCCTATTTTAACATAGAGCATCTTAACTTACTAACTAAATAATTAGTTATCTTGAAGCAGCATTAATGGATGGATTGTTATTTTCAAACTGCCACTGGAAAAGAGATTCTTTTGGCTTAACTTTTACTTTTGTTTCTATAAGAAAATACCCAGCTAAAGAAAGCAGGTTGTGAGCACTTAGGAGAAAAATCTGGATCCCACCAATGAAGGTAAAAAAGGGTGATTTACAGTTGCTTAGCATAACAACAAATACAAAAATAATAACAAAATTAATGCAAACAAGTATCAGTGTCTTTAAAATAAAATCTTTCACAACCCATGAAATTATTGAATTATAGTATTCTCAAGATTTTATCATCACATAATTGCTTTTATAAAGTGAAATGTGATGTATTGAACATTTTTTCTGAAACTGATAATGATGGATGACAGAGACTAATTTCCTGACTATATGTGAAACTATGCAAAGAAGATTAAATTTGTCAACTTTTAATACCTATTGCACAAATAATAGCACTTTGTGTCATGCAAATTGTTAGTCCAATTATGAATCATGTGACATGCTTCTAGAATTTGCTTTTAAGCATTAAACATCTAGCAATGACCAGTGCATGTCAATTTCATGAGGCACTACTTGTTTTATGATAGTTTCATCTTCTTTCTCTAGTTTTCTGTCTTTCTTCCTTTCTAGATTTATGTTAATCCTAATGTGTTAACTCTGCATCTCAGATTCCAGGTGTTAAAAATGGAGGTTCTATATTTATCTAATAAATTTACTAATTTAAAATCATTACAAGTTAATGGTCAAAGGAGACTACCAACAACTAAGGTAAAATAAATGGAGGACCAGGCCTATAATACTTGTGTTAAAAAGGCAATTTATAATAATGTAAAATATATTTTTATCATTGCTTTTTATATTTCAGTCATGATTTTCATCTTAGTAACATCATATAGCCATTTATTCCCCTAAAGTCAACACAATGACCAGACTGCTTACATTTGTGAAATTGGCAAAAAATAGTTGAAAACAATTAAAAATGTCTTTTCACATGCAGTCTTTTAAGAGGTTGCATTTACTACAAAAAACATGATGTTGTCTCCAACTCTTTGACCAGATGAGAACTGGAGGTAGTAACAGCAGCACTGTGCAGGTGATGTGTACATACACAATTTAATGATTTCAATATTCTAGTTTTCAAACAGAAAAAAATTTTGGTCAAGCATTTTCATTTGACAATGATAAACTGCACTGACAAAGTGAGAGGCTGGAAAGACTGAAGCTGCTGTCTTTGTACAGATGAAGTGTTGTACCTCTTGGCAGCCTCAAGTGCTGAAATCAGTCGCTTATTTTCCAAAGGGTATTAGCTGTGTGGATCAGATAACATCTGGGCTCTGACATTTGCTTAGGTTGGAAATTGGTTCTAAGTGTAAATTTAAGTGTTGATTTTAATCTTTGAGTCTTACTGTACTTTTAATTTAGGCTGTAGGACATCAGCTGCTCACATGTAAACATTTTCTCCATGATGTTAGAAACATCACTTGAAGAGGCATAAAGGGTATAGTATAATGTATTGTGGCCAAATGCTCATGGACTTTTGCTAGTAAAGGATTTATGATTTTAATATTCTTCCCCAGGGAAGTACTTTCAAGCCTTTTCTAGATATGATTCTTTTAAGACTCTGAAAGGTATAAAACTGGATGTTGAAATATAAAATATGCTATATATTAATATTAGATATTATAGCATTCACATTAAGAGAAAAAAAGAAACTGTGATGTTGAATTAAATTGTTTATTTAAATATATATAAAACTTTGTTGTTGTTGTTAGGTACCATCATCTCGGATCCAATTTATAGTGACCCTATGTACAACAGTGCCACAGATCAGCTGCAGCCTAGATAGAATCCAGGGTTTCCCAGAGGCAGATGAGGAGTCAGCAATGGGTAACAGACATAGCAGCTCACAGGCAGTGTGATCTTGTTCCGTTTATTTCTGATAACCCAGGCTTTTTATACAGAATTACAATTCATTAAATCTTATGAAAGGTCAGAAAAAGGACAAGGAAGTTGGTTGCATTGATGGAATCACCTGATCAATTGTCACATGAGTGTCAGGTGGCAATCAATCAAAGTGGAAGAGGAACTCAGAGACAAATTGTGATTATTTCAAAGAAATAAACCAAGACAATCTGAGCATCTACATTTCCTGTAACAATTGACTATTCTTAAATTTATGCAGGAATTTAGGGCAGTTAACTGTCACCTGTGTGTCACCCCATTGAATCTATTGTTATGAAGAATGGGTGCTTTTGCTTACTGTAGAGCTGTCTGTACAAAGGCTTTTGTTTAAGGAGTTTACGCTGCTGGAAGTCATTCAGGGATTTCCTGTTCAAGAAAGCCTGAGGCTTGACAACTCCCAATCTGAATTAGCATTGCCCACAGAGCCAGAAGATTATTTTTCATTAATATTTCCAGGAATCTACAATAGTGACCAATTAAAATTTAAGAAAAAGAAAAGATGAGGTTGCAAGTCCCTCTCCATGAAGAAACCTTTTGGAGGTACTCTTCCCCTCTCGGCAGACTTTCCCTCCAAGGCTAGGAGTACTCCTCCCCTTTCGGTGGATTTTCCTTCCAATGCCTTTATTAAAGATACTCTTCCTCATGTGGGGACTCTGTCTACCCATCATGAGTGGATCCGGACCTGGCACAACAGAATGAAAGTACCCAGTGCAGTGCCATGCACATGGATTTTTATTTGCTTATGTCCATTCTTGCCACTGTGCCACTCCAACCACCAGAGGGTCTTCTTTTTTTTTTTTTTTTTTTGCTGACCTGACACTCTCCCACACATGATGTCCTTCTCCAGGGATTTTCCTCTTGTGATAACATATCCAGAATTCTTAAGATGCAGTCAAACTATCCTTGCTTCCAAAGAGCACTCTGGTTGCACTTCTTCTAGGGCAGATCTGTTAGTTCTTTTGATAATCCATGGTATATTAAAAATTCATGTCAGCACCCTAATTCAAAGGCATCACATCTTCTCCTATCTCCCTTATTCACCATCCAGCTTTCACAAGCAAGTAATGCAGTTGAAAATACTAAGGTATAAAGCAAGTGCAACTTCATCTTCAATGGAACATCCTTACTTGTCAACTCCTTAGAGAGGTTGTTTGAGTTAAATTAATTTTTTTGTTTCTCAGCTACAACTATTCACACTTCAAGTACTCAATAGACATACAAGCAAAAGGGGCTGATTTTATTTACATACAGCTGTAAATTTTTTCTCACACAATTATGAAACACATGAAGTGTGATCAAAAGATACAGTGAATGTTCACATAAAAAATATTATAGCAAATTACACCTTGCCATTAGTTCCCCTCAAAATACTCACCCTGGCTTCAAGGAAACTAAACACTAAGCCACTTTCTGAATTAGTTCTGGAAGTCATATTTTGTGAGTGTCTATATTTGCCTTATTGTGGCTGCCTTAATGTCATGAATCAATTGAAACCATTTATTTTCATGGCCATTTTACCTTGAGGAAGAGCTAGAACTCACATTGTGGCAGATCCAATGAATAAGGTAGGTTAGGATACATCATAATGTTTTTATTTGGCAGAAATTGCCATCCAAGAAATTATATGTGTCACAGAACATTCTCACGATAGAGGATGAAACAACACATGTACGAAAGTGGACTTCCAGTATTGCTTTAGAAAGTGGTAAGGATGATGGGATAAGTGTGATCAAAATCAAGGGTATATTTTGAGGGTAATTGTGGTAATGTGTCTTTTACTGTATTATTTTTAAAATTTAAATATTCACCATATTTTTATCACATCTTGTATATAATATTTAACAAAAATCCATGGGATGGCATTACAACCTTACTTTCCCTCAATAACATTTCTCCTTATATATAACTAATTTTGAATAAAAATATCTACCTGTGATTGCCAACTTAGTGAATAAAAAACCATATCAAAATACATATAAGGAGTGTATATTTTCTTGTTGTTATTGTTAGGTGATATTGAGTAGAGTCTCATAGGGACCCTCTCAGGGTTTTCAATGGCTAATTGTTTCAGGAGTGGATTCTCATGTCCTTCTCCCATTTGGGGGTACTGGGAATGAAACCCAGCTCCTCAGAGAGTGTAGAACAGGCCTCTACCAACTGAGCTAAACCTCAGTTCTTTTTTTCTTAGACTACATGAAAAGACTTATTTCCTCATGTGTGGCTTTTTGTTTCAGAGATGTCAATATCATTATTTTCTCTATGTTTTCAACTTTGTCATTTCTTGTACTGTAATTTTGTTTCTTAGTAAGGAATTTGACACATGCTATTTTGTATACCTAGCATTTACATATTATGTAGCCCTTTCTACTTCATAATGATGCATACACCAAACCTTTATGTGTTTGATATCTTGCATTTCTGGGGTAATGCAGGGAAGATAGAACTTAGTCCAACCTGCAGAGCTTATCATCATCATCATAGCATTAAAGCAAAGTTAAAAATAATGATCAAATTTTCTCAAAGTACATGTAAGCATGTGATTATATGAATACTAATCATTACCTCCTCCTTCTTCTTACTTATTTTTCCTCCTCCTCCTCCTCCTTCTTCTCTTTTCTCCTCCTCCTCTTTCTCCTTCTTCTTCTTCTATACTTCAGCCCTGAGAGAAGCAGTATGCTTAGGGCATGTCTTTATTGTTAAAAATAAGTATTTATTACAATAGATTTTTTTTTGAAATATTGTTACATGCAATTCCAAAATAAGAATTTAATGAGATGATCATTTTGGAAGAGTTTAATTGAAAAGGATTTCGGCCATTAGAAATGAAACAAATGAGTTTAACATATAAAAAAATATCAAATATAGACTTAGGTATAGGTACCACACTGAAAAAAGATGATCTTTAATAGGTAAGTTTGCCAAGTAAATATAAAACTTCTTACTTAATAACATTCATTCTATTCCAAAAGTATGTTTATACTCTAGTGTAGATATTATTATTATTAGGGATTAAACTATGTCTTTGAAATGTATTTTGCACAAAATACCAATTATAAATATTTATGCTTAACTTTCCTCAAGAATTGCACAATGACATATATGGAGGGAAAATGAAAAATTCATTAGAAACAACAAAATGTTTTCTTTGTTATTCTTTCTCAAACTGAACTATAAATCCTTCATTTAGCATGAGGAAGGAAGTAATCACAGATAAAAATAAATATTTTTTCAACATTAAGAAGGTGGAAAAATTATTTTGATGTGCTTAGAGTGTTAGTTTTTCCCCATTACCCACTGTTTTATACTTGATTGTTATAGCAATATAAATGTCAGTGTTGTCACAACTGTATTCTACTCCTCTTTGAAGATCAAATGAAGGCCAGATAGATATATTAAATATGTATGTCAAATCATTGTTTTGAAGTTTAATATACACACCAATAATTCCAAGAAAGTCAGCTCTATGTGTGTGTGTGTGTGTGTGTGTGTGTGTGTGTGTGTGTGTGTGTGTATTTTAACTCCTGGTAGCATGAGAGGCATTTGGAGCAATTATCTGAAGAGAAGAATACACCTTTGTTATAAACAGTTTTGGCCAGTAACAGATCAGGAATTGGCCTTGTGTTGCCAAAGCCAAAACATCATGTAAAACATTTTTAACATTGCATTTTAATCAAGAGACTTAGAAGAGTAGCATCCTGTGCTCATCAATATTTGAGAAAAATTGGCAGAAGTAGAAATAAAAAGCTGTCTTATAAAGCAAAGATATCAAAAGATTAGTATTCACTGTAACTGATAACCTATAAGGCATAAAAATAGTCTGAATTAGATCCAGTGTGGGTCAATAGACATTGTTAAAGTGTCCTTTGTGGGCTCAATACTTCATTTAGCATGAGGGAGGTTGAGGCAAATAGGAGATATAATATCTCTTTTCATGGAGTTTCCAACATTGGAGAGTGGAATCATATTTTTTTCCTTCAATGAGAATTGATGTTCATGCATGCTAGTCAATGGCCATGAACATAACCAAACTGGTTATAAACTAAAATAATTGGAGTAGGGATACCTTATGGGTTGAATTGTGTTTTCTCAAAATGTATACATTAGAGCCCTAACCCACAATATGGCTGTATTTGGAGGGTGGCCTTTAAGAAGGTAATTAAGGTAAAATATGCCCACAATGGTAGAGTTCTAATTTGATAGGTTTGGTATCCTTGTGAGTAAAGCAGAGAAAAACAGAGATCTCTGTACATGTGCAAGTACAAAGGAAAGGCCAGGTCAAGACACAAGGAGAAATTGCCCCACTGAAAGCCACAAAGAGAGCCCTTCACCAGACAACAATTCCAACACCACCTGCATCGTAGGCTTCTAGTTCTCAAAACCCTAAGGAAATAAATTTCTGTTTTTTAAGTCATCCAGTCTTAAGTATTTTGCTATGGCAGCCCCCAATAGAGTAATACAGGATGTTTATGCCACTGTGTCTCGATAATTTATGATTATTGTGACTATGAATATTAACAAATGTGGAACTTATCAAACAATATCAATAATATCTCATGAAAGTAAATTTTTGCTAAAGATCATACAAAAGTGAGCACAGCAGTATATTGACAGGGAACTTCTAGAAAATCAAGTCAGATTCAGAAGATGGCATAGAACCAGGGACATCAGTGTTGATGTCAGGTGGATATTAGTTGAAAGCAGAGAATACCAAATAGATATCTGTCTATGTTTTATTGACTATGCAAAGGCATTTAACTATGTGGATCACAAATTATGGATAATACTGCAATGAGTGGGAGTACCAGAGCACTTAATTGTACTCATGAAAAATCTGTACATGGACCAGAAGGCAGTCCTTTGAACTGAACAAGGAAACACTTTCATTTAAAGGCAAGATAAGTGTGTGAGGGCTGTATCATTTCACCATACCTCTTCAATCTCTATGCTGAAAAAATTGTCTGAGAAGCTGGACTTTATGAAGAAGAACACGGCATTAGGATTAGAGGAGGACTCATTAACTACCTGTGCTATGCAGAGGACCCAACTTTGCTTGCTCCAAGTGAAGAGGATTTGAAACACTTACTGCTGAAGATCAATGAATACAGCCTTCAGTATGGATTGTGCCTCAACATCATAAAAACGAAAGTCCTTAGTACTGGGTCAGTAAACAACTCATGATAAATGGAGAAAATATTGAGGTTATCCAAGATTTTACTTTACTTGTTTCAACAATCAAGAACTATGGAAGCAGCAGTGAGGAAATCAAAAGATGCATAGCATTGGGAAAAGCTGTTGCAAAAGGCTTGGTTAAAATGTTGACAAGTAAAGATGTCACATTGAAGATGAAACTGTGCCTAACTCATGTCATGGTATTTTTCAGTTGCCTCATATGCATGTGAAGCTGGACATTGAATAAGGGAGACAGGAGAAGAACTGACACCTTGAATTATGGGTGCTGGTGACAAATATTGACCATACCCTGGACTGCCAAAAGTACCAACAGATCTGTCATAGAAGAAGTGAAACCAGAGTGCTCCTTGGAAGCAAAGATGGCTAGACTGCATCTAATGTATTTTGGACATTTTGTCAGTAAGGATCAATCCCTGGAAATGGACATCATGTTTAGGAGAGTGGCTGGTCATCAAAAACAAATAAAAGACCCTTAACTAGATGGATTGACTAAGTAGCAATAATAATGTGTTGAAACATGGTCATGTGGGTGGCATGGATACAGGGAGTGTTTCAATCTATTGTACATAGTGTTACTGTCAGTTGGACCAGACCTGATGGCATCTAACAACAACAACAATATGAAAATTAAATCATCAAAAGTTGCTTCCTAGTAGATATATGATCAGTTATATGTCAAATACCGTCATATTCTAGTGTACTGGCTGTAATCTCACTTTTGTCTTTCGGATTCAGAATACCATATCTGAAAGAAGATAAAGGCCATATTATTGAAAAATGATTTTTCTTGTGCTATCACTACTGTACAAATAAACTGATAATGAATTGTAATGATTTGATATTAGTAACAAAAATAAAATTTCAGGGCACCTTATAGAGATCACATTAGTAGTGTGCCCCTATAGCTAAGTATAATTAACTGGCTAAATTGAGAATCATGCAAGCAAAATAGATACAGAAAGAAATATGGCAATGAATATGTAAAAATGTCCATACTTACATAGTAAATAAGAATTGGTGCCAGGAATAGAACTACATTTTATGTGCTGTGTATTGTTATGCTATATAACGTTAGACAGGAGCTATCTCTTTATTCAAGTATACATGTTTGTAATTATATAATGTGAATTCAGTGGTGGTTATCAACAAATTTATCATTGCTGTGTATAAAATCTCTAGTTTAGGTATTCTTCCAGGTACTTAAGGAAAGAATCAGAACTACATAATCTGAATCATAAAAGGCACTTGCAATTTTGATGTCAAGAGTAATTTTGGTTTTATGATTGAGTGTCCATGTTTTTGTGATTGGGTAAACAATCCCTAGTACAAATTGTACTTACAGCATCCAATTCTATCTGAGTAGACATGTAACATTTCAGCTGTGCTTCCAGAAAAGGATGTGAAGCATTTTCATGAGCCATCTCTTCCCATATAGTGCCCCCTCCACAGAAAACAAAATTCAATAACAAATGCTCTCTTAATAGGTTGTACTACATCTGCATAGGTTATGACCTCTCACTCCCCTTACTCAGGTTAGTGCCCAATGACTCTTCAGTGCCCCAGTCTTCACTTCACCCTTGCCTTTTCATTTGCTCTCACACTTTAGCGGTTTTTTCACCCCTCTGATCTCTTTTTATTTCTGTGATGTTAACTCATACACAATCATTAGCTGATAAAACAGAATCTAATAATAGTTAACAACAAATGTAAATTAAAATATTTTGTCTTTCTTTTATTCCTGAACTTACTGCAAATATACACATATACAGCCCCCACCCATGTGCGCACATACACACACACACACACACACACACACACACACACACACACACACACTACAGAATCATTTTATCTTTGAGGCTTTGCCATCTGGCTCATATCAAATATAATGGATAAACTAATTATTTAATCTTATTACATTTGGTAGCAATAGTTCCAATTTAGGTGAGTTTGTTTTGAACAACTGTGTTATGAAGTAACAAAACAATGACTTTCACAAGAGGTCAGACTTACTTGCTTTTCAGTTCCTTTGTAGGAAATCATGCTATTTAGGATTTTAGCCACTAATGAAAATTCACAATAATTTTCAAAATTATATTAATTTCCATTATACAAATTTTTCTAGACCATAAGATACAGGCAAAACTAAGAGCATTTCACTAGGATTAAGGCAGGTAAACCATGGGCCATCAAAATAATGGTCTTATCAGTCATGGACTTCACTCTCAGAACCTGACTTTAGGTAAAATGATGAAATTTGTCCTCAGAGATGCACTCCACACCCTAGGGCTTCTTTTCTTAGCTCTGTTATCTGACCCCCCACAAGCATTCCCCCAGTAAACACTCTCAGCTTGATTTGGGATCCTCAGTTCCCTTTTTCTTGACATTTCCCCAGTTCTTCTCCTAAAGTTATCTGCTCCGTGTCAAGTCTTCTGTCTGCTTTCCCAATGTAAAATATAACAAGAAAATCTATGCCAAAAAATTAAAGTCTACCTCTCCACAATATCTAACATCCATTTTAACAGAATGCTTAGAAAAACAAATCTGACAATAATGACAGACATTTAAAAATATTTTGGGGAGAGGTAACTTATTTATGTACTATCCATCAATCACATTACATGGGAAGTTTTCTAGTCTGCTGGCTTGGGCAATTATGTGATCTCATAGGCCAAAGAGGAAAATAGGGATCAAACATATCAATGGGAAATATGAAAGAAATCAAGGCTGCAGAATGGGGAGCCCTTCTATAGTAATCATTCAGACCAGAAACTACCAGTTGGGGAAAGTACATAAAACTTGGGGTACTTACTTGACCTTAAGACACACAAAAATGGGAAAAATTATGATATGCATGTGCAAGATGTCTCTGGAGATTAACTGGGACAATGCAGGAGAAGTCCTTCAGTACATTAACTAATGAGTATAATAATTACAATAGTCACCAACTAGGAATAAGAGAGAAAGCAAAGACTGGAGTTCTTATTATATGCTTGATATTCCGAGTAATTTGAAATATAGAATTGTTATCTTACAAATAGTAGCTTTTTTGCCTTTGTACATATTCTTTTCTGTCTGACCTATTATTAACTCAGAAGTACATCTTCAGTAAATAATACCATATGAAAACACTCAAACAAATAATTAAATATCAGGAGAAATAATCAAATGCATATATTTAAAGCAGTTCTCCCCTTTAATACCATGTTAGTCTAGAGTGGAGAAAAACAAAAAAGATGAATGAAACTGAAGATGATATGGAAAGAGGAAATTTTCTGTGTCAGACCACCTGTGGTAGGCCCATACAGTATGGTGGGAATTAATATCAAACTAGTTTTAAAATCGTACCTCTGCTAATGTGTCAATTGGGAATAATGCACCATTTGACCACACATTTCTTTCAGAATTTGGAACACAGAGTAAAACATTGGACACTTAGTATAGGGCTCAAGCCTCAAAGAATGAATTAAACATATCATCTGCAAATGTCCTATTAGTTGGGTCACAGGTGTACATCCATCACTCCTATACACATGATCTAATTTTATTTCCAAAACAACATGAATTAATGGCTATCATTAAGTTAAATATATTGATGGTCTGGGGTTTAGCTCAGTTGGTAGGGCGCTTGCTCTGCCTGCTCTGAGGTCCTGGACTGGATCCATAGCACCACAAAAATGTGGAAAGGACCAGGCAGCCCTCTGCTGAAACAATCCCCAACAATCAGCCATTAAAAAACCTATGTATAACAGAGAAGCACTGACATAGTGCCTGCTATGGCATGGATTTGGGTAGTGGTTCATCTGTTGTATATAGGGTTATTATGACTCAACAGCATCTAACAACAAATATATTGGTGAATAATGGAGGTTCAGTTTTCTCCATTGTAATTGCCTTGTCCAATGTCACATGGGCAGAACAAATGTAATACAGAGATATGTTAAAATGATTTCTAGATATGCCCTGGATTAATCCTTCAGTACTGTTATTGTTTTATTGCCAGAGAGGAAATATTGGCAGGACTCTTGGAAATAATAAATAATAGAAGGAGGGACAAAAAGAAAATTTTCTACATGTGGAATATATGAAATATATTTGTGGAATCATGAAGTATACAGATAGTTAAAAATAGAATTTAAATATTTTAAGGGATAAAATGCAAGCATAAAGAGAAGAGGGGAGACTATTGCAAAAACAAATACAAAAACAAAAAAATAGAAAACAAGCAAGAGTTAGAAACCAAATCTGAAAAAGCTGAATCCTGAGACAGTTATTTGATAGCAAGAAACAAACACCTATTTTGCCCTGCAGAAATCCCAAAACACTCAGTAACTGGTGACACAGGTATTTCCTGAGCAATGCAGCTAAGGTAAAGATGAAGCCAGAACAATTTTGGTACATTGTTCTAAGAAGAAATACTCTCCTCAATGATCTCCTGTCTCCCTTTGTGTAGACAGCTGATTCTCACTCTGTTTCTAACACAAAATAAGGGGAACTATAAAATGGCCATCATCTTAATCAAGGAATCCAAGTCCAGTTGAAAGTACAGGATTAAGTAAAATTTATATATTCACTTTGTGATGCTCAGGGATATTTTTTTTTACCAAGCCACAAATTGCTTTGAAAGCCAATGGAAGGATGAAAGATTCATCTGAGGAGAATATGACTATCTCAAGAGAAAAGATATTATATACTAATATTGGAATTCATGTAACAAAACCACCTAGAGCTGACTAGCATCACTTATGAATAAAGTTTCCAAGTAGCTTTGTAGGCTCATTTATAAACATGAAGGGAAACTTCTCATAGGAGAGACAAAGAGTGTGGGAGGATGTAATCTGAAGGAAAGAGACATTTTAGGTGAAAACAGAAAGAAAAGGATGAAGCAAGGAAAGGCCATCAGTTTCAAAATATTTAAACCCACCTCAATCATATAATCCACTCATAATACTTCCAGGCATATGTTGTTGTTATTCTTAGGTGCCATTGAGTCGGTATCCAACTCATAGCAACCCTGTGTACAACAGGGGAAACACTATTGTCAGTGCTTCTCTGCTGTTCATAGGGCTTTCAATGGCAGATTGATTTCAGGGAGTGGGTTGCTGTGTCCTTCTCCCAAGCCTACAGCACCTAGTGTTCTCAGGCAGTCTCCCATCCAGGTACCAACCAGGCTTAACCCTGCTTAGGTTCTGAGATCTGACAGAATCAGATGCCACAGAGCTATGGCTGCTAGGCATATAGATATGACAAATGAAAGCATATGGCACTACGTAGACTAGATCATTTGTACAAGTTATGGTATATGTCTATCATGGATACTACAAATCAATGAATTGAAAATATTACCTTTTTTATGAACTTTATAATACACTGAGTTGGTTGCTGGGAATTTGATTTACTGAGATGACATTAACTCTACAGGTCATGATAGGAAGGTGATATCTTAAAAAAATTGAGTCTTGTTATTCTTAAACATGGAGTAGTCTAATTTATTTAAATTTGCATTTGTATCTTTCACCAGAATCTTTCATTATTCCTCATAGAGATATAGTATATATTTTGTTAGATTTATATTTATGTATTTCATTTTTTGGTACTAATGAGAATAGTGTTATATTTTAAATCCCAAATTATAATAGCTCATTGATAGTATATACTAAAATGATTGATCTTTGTATATTAATATTCTATCCTGCAATGATGCTATAATTCCCTTTTAGTTCCAGGGAATTTATTTGAATTTTCTACATAGACAATAATGTGAAATGAAAACAAAAACACTTTGGTTTATATATGCATTAAGGAGAAATCTTATTCTATACTAATGTCTTTGTCTCATTTTAGTATTATCATGATGCTGACCTTATAGAATGGGTTAGAAAGTATTTCTTCTGCTTTAATATTTTTTGTAAAAGACTGTAGAACATAGATATAATTTCTTCCTTAAATGTTTGATAGAATTCACAAATGAACTTTCTGGTTCTGGTGATTTCTGTTTTAGAAAATTGTTAATTGTTCATGTAGTTTGCTAAATATATGCAAGATTATTCAGATTATCTGTTTTTCCTTGTGCTTTCTGGTAGACTGTGTTTTTTCAAAAATTTTTTTCCTTTGTGTCTTGGTTTATCAAACTTGGGCATAGACTTACTCATGTTGTTGTTGTTGTTAGGTGCCATCGAGTCGGTATCCAACTCATAGCGACCCTTATAAGGTTTTCAATGGCTGACTGGTTTGGGATTGTCTTGGGAGTGGATTGCCAGGTCCTTCTCCCAAGAATTATTCATAGTATTCCTTTTTTATCCTTTGAATGCACATAGAATCAGTAGTGATGACTCCTTTCATTTCTGATATTAGTAATGTGTATTTTTTTTGTTTTTCTGAGTAAGCCTGGTTAGATTGTCATCAACTTTATTAGTGCTAATCAGAGAATTAACATTTTATTTCATTGATACTGCATGTTCTTTTCCTTCTGAATGTCATTGATTTGTTCTCTGATTTTTATTGTTTTCTTTTACATATTTGGTATTTAATTTGCTGTTTTTCTAGTTTTTAATGTGGAAGGACATGTTATTAATTTTATATCTATATTGTTTTGCTTAAATACATTCAATGTTATCAGTTTCCTTGTAAATACTGTTTTGTGTGCATCTACAAATTTTGATAAATTGGATTTTGTTTCTTTTAGTTCAAAACACTTTTAAAATTTCTCTTGAGAATGTCTTTGACCCACATAGGAGTTAGAATTTTGTTGTTTACCCTCCAAATACATAGGATTTTCATCCTATCCTTCCATTATTGATTTTTAGTTTAATTCCATTGTAATATGAAAACATATTTTGGATGATGTCTCTTCATTCATGTGTATTAAGGTGTATTTTGTTGTTGTTGTTGTTGTTGTTGTTAGGTGCCGTCGAGTCGGTATCCGACTCATAGTGACCCTCATAGGGTTTTCAATGGCTGAGTGCTTCGGGATTGCCTTGGGAGTGGATTGCCAGGCCCTTCTCCCATTTTTGTGGTGCTGGGAATTGAACTTGGGTCCTCAGAGACTGCAGTGCAGCGCTCTACCCACTGAGCTAAATCCCAGCCCAAGGTGTATTTTATGGCCTCAAAATTGGTGTATCTCAGTATTTCATTTGAGTTTGAGAAGAATTATAGTCTATTGTTGTCAGATGAAATATTTTGTAAATGTCAATTAAATCCAATTAGTTCTTGGTACAGATGAGTTTACAGTCATGCACTTCATGATGATGTTTCTGTCAAAAACAGTCCATATATACAATGGGAATGTATTTACTGGATTTCGGTGGCTGTGATAAGATACCTGAGATAAGCAATTTAAAGGAGGAAAAGTCTATTTTATTTTTAGAGTTTTTAGTCCATGGTTTCTTGGCCCTATTGCTTTTGGGTCTGGGACAAGGTAATACAGTATGGGATTGAAGGAAAGTACTCACCTCATGGTTGCCAGGAAATAAAGAAACAGAGAAAATGGATATGGAGTCATAACATCCCCTTCAAGTGGACATGCCCAATGATATAACTTCCTTCCACTAGGCCCTACCTCCCACAGATTCCTTTAACTTTTGACTGTCCAATAGACTGGTGACCAAACCTTTAACACACTGGCATTGGGGACCCTTCAGATCCAAACTATACAGCAGGTGGTCACAAAAGATTACAATGATGTCGAAAAATTCCTATTGTGTAGCAATAACAACAAAAACAAGTGATATTGTAGTCACTGTAAAGCAATAGCAAATGACTCACATATATTTGGTGAAGTCGGTGTAAGGAAAACTATTGCATATCTACTACTGCACTGCATGTACAATTATGTACAGTACATAATGTCTGATAAAAACAAATGACTATTTTACTGGCTTATGTATTTATTATACTATACTTTTACTACTGCTTTAGAGTATATGCCTTCTACTTAAAAATAAATTACTTTAAGCAGTATGACTTGAGATGCAGGCAGCACACTTATACATTTCATGTTTACTGTATCTCTTGGTTCCAGCAAGAGGTTACATCAAGCGATTGACCTATATCATCCAGATTTGTGTTACAGGCATTTTGTGCTCACACAATGCCAAAATTGTTTAAGAATTGACTGCTTTCTTAGAATGTTTCCCTGTCATTAAACAACATAGGAGTCTCTGCTGTATATCTGTTACTGACAGAGTATAGGAAGAATTCCAACTCTGATAGTGGATTTGCTTATTTCTACTAGCAATTATATCATATTTTCCCTCACATATTTAGTTGCTTTTATCTTAAAGGTATGCACATCAAGGATTATTGTTTTTAAATTAACCTCTCCTCTGTTTATTCCTGACACAACGAAGAGGCTTTTGTTGTTGTTAGTTGCAATCAAGTGAGTGTCCGACTCATAGTGACCCTACGTACAACAGGCAAAACACTATTTTCAGTGCTTCTCTGCTATTTATAGGGGTTTCAATGGCGTATTGTTTTTTGGGAGTGGGTTGCCATGTCCTTCTCCCAAGCATACAGCAGCTGGTGCTCCCAGGTGGTCTCCCATCCAGCTACTAGCCAGGCCCTACCCTGACTAGCTTCTGAGATCTGACAGGATCAGACGCCACAGTGGTATGCCTGCAGGCCTGAGGAGGCTTTTGTTGTTGTTGTTGTTAGGTGCAATCAAGTCATGTCCGACTCATAGCCACCCTCATAAGGTTTTTAATGGCTGACTGTTTCGGGATTGCCTTGGGAGTGGATTGCCAGGCCCTTCTCCCATTTTTGCTGTGCTGGGAATTGAACTCGGGACCTCAGAGACTGCAGTGCAGTGCTCTACCAACTGAGCTAAATCCCAGCCCTGGAGGAGGCTTTTAGGTAATCTTAAATCTCTCCAATATTGTGAAAAATTCCAGAATTAAAGTTCTTCCAAGATGCTGTCTGGCATTTTAGTAAACCTTCTTAACTATAGGAGCCACTCTGCATGAAGAAACTGGATCATCATCTTAGATCAGAATTGATGTTCTTTGTCAGATAGTTATATTCAATAAAAGGATATAGATTAGTTTCCAATGGATAAATGAATCCCTTAGCAAGTATAATTGAGTTATAGACTGCAAGGTTAATTATATCCTTGGCTAAGCCATACTATTGATAAGATAATATAAAAAATACCTCTAAAATTAGATATAAAACATCTGAAAGAATTTTCATCATCTACTACTTAATTAGATAACTATTGAATGAACATTTACTAAAAACATTCTAATGTTACATAGAAATATCATATACTCTCAGTCAAGTTTCACAAAATATCATTGACAGAATACAAAATTTGTGAGCAATATTTGTTAAAACATCAATACTAAGTTTATTATAATTGATGCAAAATAGATGGAATTCCATAATCTTAACCATATATGTTACTCAAAGAATCAATTGTGCAACAAATAATGTGATCAAAATGTGACAGATGGGATAATGTAACTATAAGTTTATGGCGGATCCTCATGAGAGTGAGTAGAGCACTCTCCCTGGGGACACTAGGATGCTCCTCACAATAGGGGAGATGGTTCCTGAATGTCAAGATTCCAAGCAGAGAGAAAACAGGAATGACAGTTTTTAAAATATTACCTATTAATAGAGTCTTTTAAATAAATTTACTGGCTGTGAGAATTTATAAGTTTTCTCAAACCACTCTTATCCTTGATTACCTTGTGACTGAAAATTAGAGATGAGAATTTCATCTACTACTTTCGTGTACAAATATATATGTGTGGGTATGTAATAGTGTATGTGGCTGCAGCCATAGCACTGTGGCATCCGATCCCGTCAGATCTCAGAAGATAAGCAGGGTCAGGCCTGGTTAGTGCTTAGATGGGAGACTACTTGGAAACAACAGATACTGTAGGCCTGGAGAAGGACCTGGCAACCCACTCCCAAAAATCAATGCACCATTGAAAACTTTATGAATAGCAGAGAAGCACTGACAATAGTGTTTCGCCTGTTGTACATAAGGTCGCTATGAGTGGGATACTGACTCCACAGCACCTAACAACAACAATAGTGTATGTAGTATATATATGGGGCTGGGGTTTAGCTAAGTTGGCAGATTGCTACTCCTTACTCTCTGAGACACAGGTTTCATTCCCAGCGCCGCAAAAACAGGGGAAAGACATGGCAATCCACTCCTGAAGCAATTCCAAAACAATCAGCCAATGAAAACCCTTTGAGGGTCACCAAGTCAGATGGGACTGGACAGCACCTAACAACAACAACAACAATATATATATTTATATGCATATGGATACACACATATACACACTATACACACACATATACACATATTCATACAAACAATATGTAAAGTCATTGGGTCACAGTCCTCCTATTTTACTAAATATTTTCATATTTGAAAATGTCAACTTAGAATCAGTCATTTTGTTTTACTTTGAGGTGGAAAAATTATTCTCTGTTTTGATAATGTTATTAATTTTGACAATGAAACAGAAAATTTTTTTTCTTTTTTCTTTTTTTTTTTTTTTGTAGTACTGGGGATTGAACCCAGGGCCTTGCGCTTGCATGCTCTGCAAGTGCTGGACAACTGAACTGTACCCCCAGCCCATTTTTTTTTTTTTTACTTTTTTGAGACAGGGTCTTCCTAAATTATGCAGACTGCCTCTGGTCTCAACTTGCGATCCTCCAGCCTCTGCCTCCTGAGCCACTGGGATGACAGGTGTGAGCCACCATGCCGGGCGAAATACAAAATATTTTAAGTTCATTAAAAAGACTTTTTTTTTCTCTTTAAAGCTTATAATCTTTTGTCTAGCACAGATGCATTGGCAATTAAAAAAAATATTGACATGTTTAACTTAGTATATCAGCAAACTTGTTTTTAAATATTTGAGTCCTTGAAGGATGTATAGACTCTATAGCAACCATTGACCCTGCTGTCCTACTACAAACACAGCCTCAGAGAGGACATAAGCCACAGTGTGTACTAAGACCCAAGCTAACCTTTTTTACCCAAATAGTTGTCTGCCAGGACTTGACTGGAAAGTGAGCTATAATTTGCCCATCTCTACTTTAGTCTTTTTAATTTTTTCCCTTAAATGTGACAAATGCTAATGATTAATACAGAGAAGGTATCAGGCAAATGCAGTCCCTCTGGCAAAGGAAATTATTACAAAACTAATTTGAATTATATAAGGGAAGGATGATGATACACTTCAAATCTTCATTCAGTATGATATATTTTAAACTTTAGTCACTGCAAAAGCAGAAAATGTATCTTTAGTAGTTCTAAGTGCCTGCATGTCTTACAAAGGAATGCAGTATAATCTCAATAAGTATTTTACATGATATTGTAGAGAGAAATATAATATTTGGGAGGTATATTATTTGAAAAGCAATGCTACACTTTTCAATAAAAAGGATACACACAAATCCATAATTTCCCCCTTTAATTTACTTTTTCTAATCTGAAATTTCCACTTTGAATATAGAGTATGAATAATGAAAAGAGAAAAAAGGCAGGGAGAAAATGAAAGAAAAAAATAGCCTTTTCTTGAATAACAGTACTCACATCAATTCTAAGAAATTGTTACATCAACTCTTCTGGCAAGACTCTACTGGTGGTGTTTATTTTCCATTAAACTCTGGCTCTTGACAGAATAGCTTACTTGCAGGAAAAAAATAATAAAATGAAACACAGAATGAAATAACCTTGAGTCATCCTAGGTAGAACCATTCTTGCAGGAAAGACTTAAAAATATACTTTCAAAATTTGTATTTTTCTTCTAGTAGTGAATAGTTGCTATATAAAAATGGTTTTGAAAATCATACAGAATACATAAATTTTGGATGTGCAGGGAACATTCTTAACAGATACATTACTGACACACTAATTTAAATGTAGTAAAATTTGAACCAAGCTAACTATAATAAATATTTAAAAGTGAAAGCAAGAGGAAAAGTAATCAATAATATAATGTTCACTGATATTAATAGACGATTAAATTGATTGTGAATATTTTCACATCAACTATACATCTGTGTGGTTAGATGTCAGTATAGACAGATGGTATGGTGGGTTAAAACTGCTAATGTGAAATATATGATATGGAGTTTAGGAATTGAAAGAATTCATCTGGGCCAGATCAAGATGCCAGGATAATAATGCATGTATCACACTATGTCAAGAATAAGTGCCTTTTTAAAGTATACTTATACACACCCTTTCTGTGTTGAGCTGTGTTCTCCAATAAAAATGTGATATGTTAGATACAAGGAAGGCTACTCATATTGGGTTCAAACCTTATAATCTCTGGAAGGATTTCTCATGTATGTAAAATATATAAAAGAAAAAATCAAGTAGGAAAGGGGGAAAAGTGAGAAATTAAAAGAAAGACAGAACAAAGAATAAAGACAAAAAGAATAATTGACCATGTGACCATGTGCCCCCTCCTTTTCTTCTTAAAACTTGAGAATTAGACACATAAGTCCCAGAAATTGTCGGAAAATAGATTTGTTAATTATGAGTGGTAATTATATTCAAGATTTTATTGGCAACATTCAGATGTTATGTTGAGAAGCATAGGAATGTCACCAGTTAAGATGATATATAGAGAGATATACATACATATATATGCAAAATTTTTAAAGCCTCTCTATTAGGAGAATATTAATTGATCCCAAAAACAAGACATGGGACTGTCTTATTTCTGCCTCAGGTATGTTCATGTAGGTAATTGTCTAGATATAACAAAAGTAATGAGCTGAGATGGCCTCAGCAATCCTGTCAATTATTTTCCATGGGATGAGGATGTCTGGTATTCTTCTCAGTTTAGACTGAAATTCTTTTGTTCTCACACAAGCTAAGAAGAGAAAAACATGACAACCATAGCACTGGGGAATCCTTTGTTCCATGACGGATGTGTTCCTTCTAGGAAGAGCAGAATGCTATTGGGTCTCATTCATTAAGTTGATGTAATGGTGGCATGAACTACCATCCACAGAGATTTTCAATTGAATGTTACCCCACCAATCACTTTCTCACAGCCTAATACAGTGTCCCTGACATCAGAGACTGATAAATTGCCTACTGCCAATTAAACAGAGACACTTCCCTGTCAGTCATTTAGCTGCAATATTCTCTTTTACTAGATTAGGTTCCATAAAAGTGACAGAATGATGAAAGTTTATTTGTAAAATTCTTCACTTTAATTTTTGAAACTATGTAAGTATCTGGGCTTCAACACTGGGTCCAGTGTTAGGAAGGACACATCTCTGTCAGTAGAAGATCAATTCTAAGTAGATATCATTGTAATAGAATATTAAAGGACTCAGAATTTTAGAGTAAAAATAAACTAATTTTAAGGAATAAAACCATCCACTTTTTAAATATGTATTGATAATTTTTGACCACTATCCAGACTTGCTTTCTTAATAGGTAATAAGGGAATGTAATCTCAGAAGTTACATATTGTCCTTTGACCTATGTCTCCCACCTTTCCAAATTCACCTTCAATTGTTGGGTTTTACAAAAACAGTCTCTTTCCCAGAGAAACATTTTTTGCTTTAGTAGGCATATTTCAATCATGTTGCAATGTCTCCGAATATACATCAACTTCTGCTTCTTGGTTGATAAGGTTGGTTGATAAGATACTGAGTATCAGAATTAACTGTTCTGTATTTGCCCTTATTATATTTTCTTTAACATCTTTTAGCATCCAATATAGTAAAAATAATATTTTAATTATCTTTTAAAGTAAATTTTAAATGAATATATCAACTTCCCTTGCTGGGTAAGAGGCATATCACATTATTTAGGATCGTGGTGCCAGAAAGAGTTTTAATGTCTTCTACTATTCACTACCTGCATACAGAAGACAAGTCCCTTAATTGTTCTATGATACTATGCTCTTCTAATAATATAGTTATACATTTTGTCCTGTATTTATAAATAGTTGGTGTGGTATAGAGTAATAAGATTTTTGATTTTTCCATTATCCAACTATTCATCACTTTTGGTTACATTTTCATCAATTTACATAATTTACAGAACCATTTGATTAATATGTAATAAAAATTATATGCAATCATGGGTTGTAGTCTCATTGATTTTTTATTTCTCTTCTCCTATTTTTCCAATGTACTCATATAATTGCATCTTATATTTTGAGATTTCCCCTCCCCTTTTTGTTGTACAATTTAAATATAAGATTTTTGTAAGTACTCAGAAAAATAGCAAGCATATTGTTAGTACTTAATGTATGTCAAGCCTTATTACATACTTATATCAAATAAAAAAGAAGCCTCTTAAACTAAAGTAAATCTTAATTAAATCAGTCTTTCATTTAAAAATTATTTGCTATACTGGCCAAGGACTAGGAATCTGGGACATGTAAATGAGTAAAAAAAAATCCAAAGGCTTTCTAAGAATTCACACATGACTGGAGAGATAGATGAACATATACAATGAAGTAGGTCAACTATAAAAACATCAATGGGTGCTAACCTTCTAAGGTGAAAAAACATAATTGTACTGTTAGTCCTTTAAAATTTTATGTGAAAATACAAGTCTCCATAGGTTATGTGTTTTTGTTGATCTTATTATCTAGGTCACTGGTACATTTGCTTAAGTGGATCAAATAGGAAACACAAGAGTCATTCCTTAATTTTGCCCAAGAAGCTTCTGTCTAGAGCACTGTGTTCTCTTCTTCAGCTGCTTAACCATGTAGCCCCAGTTTAAGCCTCATTTGCAACACTTGATTTCATTTTGTCATTGAAAATTTCATATTGCTTTTCATTTCCTATTTTCCTCTTCTACAGAAAAATCAAGAGTTTCAAAGAACTTCTGATGTACTTGATTTATTTTCCTATCCATAAACACTTATAAAGTTGAATAAAATATATCATTTGATTAGAATATATGATGCATGTATTTTCAGGCATTAGACAATAGCTGGCTTAACGTTGTGATCCTGGAATGATGGAAAACACAGAAGTCCATATTCATTTTGTTGTTGTTGTTTTGTCTTGTTCCCTGTAGCATCTGATCCCGCCAGATCTCGGAAGCTAAGCAGGGTCGGGCCTGGTTAGTACCTGGATGGGAGACCGCCTGGGAAAACCAGAAGCTGTAGGCTTGGGAGAAGGACCTGGCAACCCCCTCTCAAAAATCAATCTGTCATTGAAAACCCTATGCACAGCAGAGAAACACTGACAATAGTGTTTCACCTGTTGTACAGAGGGTCGCTATGAGTCGGATACCGACTCGACAGCACCTAACAACAACAACCTTGAGGCACTTTATAAATAATCAAGATTCCACTGGGTAGAGGAGAGGGAGAGGGAGATCACAGCTGTAGGCTGTTAAGGTGGCAGCACTTTGTGGCGTAAGGGAACAGAAAGGACAGAACTGAATAAAGAACACATCACAGAAATATGGAAAGGGATCCTTTGAGTCTTTACCTATGAAGTATACATGTTCAGAGCTAGATGTCATGATGCTTGGGAGAAATTGGGTCATGGAGGTAGAAGGAACTCTGAGTTCACAAGAGATTTTAGAAGTTACTAAATGCTGGGAGAAATGGAAGTTTTGAAGTCGGAGAAGTACAATGTCTATACACCTTGGTGAATATATCAGGCAATTTATTCAAGTTACTCCCACATCTCCTCCAAAAAAATGAAAATGAAAATCAAATGAAAAACATATTTTTTGAAAAGTACTAGGTTTATCAGAATGGAATCTAAGAACAATCCTTGACAGGATAAAGCTAATCTTTCAAAGAGCTGACTTCCAGCAAGAAAAATATATACCTTCTGAGAGGGAAGAAAACCAAATCAAGACATTCAAAAATAGAATTCATAGTATCCAATATAAAATAAAATTTACTAAACATAGGATAAACATAAAAAGATGAATGATAACCAGGATATAAGCAATTAACAGAAGAAGAGATGAGAAAGACATTGGGCATAAGGGATAAAAAGTTCAATGCAATTATGAAACATATTGAAAAATATGTTTAGTCCTCTTAAGGAAAAATGTAAACAACCCCTAATAGGTGAACAATTGGGGTCACAACAGACAAAGAAGAGTATGAAAATGAACCAAGTACAAATTCAAATCTTGAAGGTTCAAAATTTAATATGATAAATGTAGAGATGGATTTAATAGTAATTGAATAATAAATTTGAATATAAAAAGAGATCCATGTACTTGAAGAAAAGGCAATATTCTCAAAATTGAAACAAGAGAAAGAATTTTAAAAATGAAAAATAATGAACAGTGACTTAGTACCCCATCGGGTGATATTTGGAGTTCTGATTTAAAGGCCCATCTCTTAATCCCTATGTCCATGTTAGCTTAATGATAGTTCGATTTAAATAACTTTCTGTCTGTAGGTTGTCATTGAATGTCTTGTTGTAAATATGAAAATCTAACAAAAACTATTTGCTTTTCATGTGATTTGGAAAGAGGTTTTGAGAGTTCTGTCTGGAGACAATAGGAAGAATTTATTGTAGTCATTAGTTGAATTGTTATTTAGAAAGGTGAATTATACAATTCCAGGGCCTTAAAACAGGAAATATAAAACTTCATAAGAACTTATCTCTTATGTATCTCAATCTATAAAACTATTTTTTCTACTACAGAAGATGATTTTTCTTTTGTATTCAAGTGAAGTCTACTTGACATATTTTTGCTTGAAAAATCTGTTAACCAAGTTTAAATATTTACCATTGTCTTTTGCTATTGTCTCTGCTGTTGGGATTAATCCCAGGGCCTTACACATGCTAGACAAGAGCTCTACCACTGAGGTACATAACAAACTCTCACCATTGTCTTAACCCTCATCAAATACATGGATAATTCTAATAATCACATTATATTTTTGAATCATCTCTATTTTCTTATACTTTTAAATAAATTTTATATTTTGAAGTGTATCATTTCTGTCAAATATCTAAACATCACTGTTTTAAATTCCATGGACATTTTATTTTTTTTCCTTTGAGATTAGTTTGATTAAAAGTCATCAGAGGAATCTGAAGTTTTCAATTCGTAATGCATATTGTTATTTGATATTTGATATTGTGATTGAATTTTCAACTAGCATAATACTGAAATTCTAAACATACGAAGGAAAGGATTACAATGGACATTTATCAAGGCTACCCTGTGTCAGATGGTGGGCTGACCCTGGAAAGGTGATGCCCTTTTCACCCTCTTGCACAGGAGGCATCTCAGGCCAGAATAGCTGAACAACAGAGTTAGCAACTAACAAATGAGAAAATAAGAATATAGATTCAAAGGATCGTACTCTTACCTCTAGAATGTTTTCTTTCAATTGGAAAGTGGTAGGTGATTTTGCCTCAGGATTTTATGACACAGTTACTAAATCATCTTGTATTTGTTACATTCAGTAAAACACTTTTATTAGATTTTTCTTGCCTACACTATTACCTGGAGGATTGGTGTGACTTTTTTTCCTTCAAACAAAATTTTAGGTAAATATAAACATTATACCTTTTTCCTGTTCCCCTTTTAAAACCTATAAACTCAAAGTCACACTAGGTACAGACCCATATAATATCAGGTAGTTGCAAACTTACATTTAGTTTGTTATGGTTTCAGTATGAAATGTCCTCTATATGTTCAGTTGTTCTTAAGCTGATGGTGCTATTTTTAGGAGGTTCTGGAAACGTTTGGAGGTGGGAACTAGCTATGGGTAGTAGATCACTAGGGAGAGTTGTCATGCTTTCCTTCCTGTCTGGGATAAGGTGAAGAACTCTTCTGCTACATTTTCCAACCAGCACAATTTTCTGCCCAACCACATGAGATCAAGTGACCATGAACTGAATCCGTTGAAAACATGAGGAAAAATAAGTCTTTCCTTCCTTAAGTCATTTATGTCAAGTGTTTGGTCCCAGTGATAAGAAAGTAACTAATACAAATTTCAAGGTGATCAAGTCAGAAATATAAAGTTAAGTTTCCAAAGTTACAAAGAATATTTTAGGTTAGAATTATAGAAGACAAAATATATTCAAAACTTATTTGCCTTTTTCTTTTCTTTCCCTTGTCCTTCTCTTATAAATTCTTGTGAATCAAAAGAAACGTGTAGCTAGGGTGTTGTTTTGCATGTTTGTAATCCCTGAATCAAGAATCCCTGTAATCAAGAATTTGAGATAGGAGGATCACAGGTTTGTAGGTTAGAGGCCAAAGGCAATCTTCACAACATACCGAGAGCCGCCTTAAAATAAAAAATAAAGAAATGGGCTAAGGGTGCAGCTCAGTGGTAGATCACTTGCTTATTATAAGCAAAGCACTAGGTTCAACCCCTCAATACTAAAAAACAAAGAATGATAAAAAAGAAATATCCTGTGGTGTATTTTTAATAACTGCTCCCTGTCATGACATTAAGAGTTGTTACGTGAAAAATAAGTTTAAATTTCATGTATTTAAAATACCAGCTTTAACAAAAGCAGATTTCTTCAAAGACCAAGGTTTCATGTACATTTGGATTCTCCAAACCATATACAGAAAGCCAGCTTATTTCCCAACTTTATTTGAATAACTGTTTTGGGCAAGAAACTACATAAAATATTTCCTGAAAGGGCCTGTTGATTTTAATCTCAAGGTCAAAGTCAACATCACTAATCAGGAGGGAAATGCTAGTCAAAACCACAAGGAGATATCACTTCATTCCAATTAGAATGACCAGCATAAAAAAGACAAAAGATAGTAAGTGAGGGTGAAGATATGGAGAAAAGGGAACCCCAGGACATGGTTTGTGGGAATGTAAATTAGTAGAGACACGGTGGAAAATAGTATGAAGATTATTCAAAAAATCAATAATAGAACTACCATATGACCCAGAATCCTACTGCAGGGTATGTATACATCCAAAGGTAATGGAAGCCATATGTCAAAGTTACTTCTACATACACACATGTGTTTATTGCAGTAAAGCCAAGAAATGAAAACAACTTCAGTGTCTATCAAGTGACGAATTGTTGTTGGGTGCCATTTAGTTGGGTCTGACACACAGTGACCCTATGTACAACAGAACCTGACACCATGTCATGCCTGGCATTTTGTCAGTGTTTCTTGCTATTCAGAGGGTTTTCAATGGTTGACTCCTTTGGGGATTGTTTTGGGAGTGGGTTGCCATGTCCTTCTTCTATTTTTGTGATACTGTGGATTGAACCTAGGGCCTTAGAGAGGGCAGAGTAGCACTCTACCAACTGAGCTAAACCTTAGGCATAAGTGACCAGTAAGGAAAGAAAATGTGATACATACATACATTGAAGTATTTTTCAGCCAGAAAATAACAGAATCCTGTCATTTGTGACAATGTGGATAGAACTTGAGATCATTATATTAAGTGAAATAAGCCAGGCACAGAAAAACAAGATCAAACTATAGCACTTATATGTAGAATCTAAAAAGTTCATTTTATAAAAGTTGAGAGTAGAATGGAGTGAGTGGGAAAAAGGGGGCCATGGAGGAAGGTTGATGAACAAGTACTAAGTTATAGTTCTATGAAAAAAAAATCTGGAGTTCTGTTGCAAAGTTAGGGTGACTAAAGATAACAATAAGGTACTATGTATTAAAAAAAACTGAGAAGAAAAGATTTTGAAGGTTTTCATCATAAAGAAATGATAATTGCTTGAGGAGACAGGTAAATTCACCTAATCTGAACATTATCCAATATATACATGCATTAAAACATCATTTGGTATCCAAACAATATTTATAATTTTTATGTGTCAGTAAAAAAGTTTAAAAAAATTAGCAAAGTCAATTTCCCTTTTAGAAAAGAAATTTGAATTATTACCGTATCTCTATATATCACCAACAGCAAGTCTCCAGCCCCTGTACAGCAGGAAGTGAGTGGTGAGCAAACAAGTTAACTACGCTTCATCTGTATTTACATTGCTCCCCATTGCTTTAATCATCCCCAAAACTTCCCACCCACTATCTGTGGAAAAATTGTCTTCCACAAAACTGGTCTTGGTGCCCAAAAGGTCAGGAGCCCCTCATCTCTAGCAATAATTGTTGTTGCTAGGTGCGTGTCCGACTCATAGTGACCTTTAATAGGGTTTTCAATGGCTGATTGTTTTGGGATTGCTGTGGGACTGGATTGCCACTTCCTTCTCCCATTTTTTGCTGTGCTGGGAATCGAACTTGGGACCTCAGAGACTGCAGAACTGTGCTCTACCAACTGAGCTAAATCCCAGCCCCTTAGCAATAATTAGTTTACATATATTATATATATTATTTTCATTTAATGTGCACATTTGATCATGGATTACTAGTTTTAATTTTACGGATGAAACATCAGAATAACACAGACTTTTGTTTGCTAAATGTTAGTTTTTTTTTTTTTTTTTTTTTTTTTTTCAGTACTGGGGGTTGAACCCAGGGCCTCGCGCTTGCATGCTCTGCCAGTGCTGGACCACTGAGCTGCACCCCCAGCCCATTTTTTTTCTTTTTTTACTTTTTGAGACAGGGTCTCGCTAAATTACGCTGACTGCCTCTGGTCTGGAATTTGCGATCCTCCTGGCTCCGCCTCCCTAGCCGCTGGGATTACAGGCAAGCGCCACTGCGCCCTACTAAATGTTAGTTTTTGATGTGGCAAAATAGCAGTGCCTCAGTGAATCTCCCAAAAAATACAGACATAGAGTAAAGAGATGCTAAATGAAAAGCTCCTGTTGTTCAACCCCAAAGCAATTAGTCGCTGAAAACCCTATGAAGGTCGCTATGAGTTGGACCTGATTCAATGACACTTAACAACAACAACAAAATAAAAAGTAGGGTGTGGTGGCACACATCTGTAATACCAGTGTTTCCAGAGGTGGAGGCAGGAGTATCACAAGTTCAAGGCCATAGGCAGCCTGTATAACATGGCAAGACCTTGTCTCAAAATGAAATGTCCAAGGGTGCAACTCAGTGGTAGAGGCCTGGCAAAGCATGTGTAAGGCCCTGGTTCAAACTCTAAGTAAACAAACAAACAAACACACAAAAACTGGAAAAGCATTTAAGCAAACCCAAAGTCTGAGCTTTAGGTAAAATGCATTGGAAGCTTCAATACCTGTGTCATACCAGCTTATGATTGAAAAACAGTAAAGAGAAACAGTGTGGTATTCACTACAACTAAGAAAGGAAGCAGCCTCATCAGCACTATATGGAAATCTAAGTTTATTCATACTCTTGCTAAACTCAGTCCTCTTGATTTTAGAGATTGGGTTACATGTGTATGTGTGTGGCGAGTCCTTTAATTCTTCTTTTTTCTTGTTGTTTTGGTGTTGTTGTTGTTGTTGTTGTTGTTAGGTGCCTTCGAGTCGGTATCCGACTCATAGCAACCCTCATAGGGTTTTCAATGGCTGACTGTTTTGGGATTGCCTTGGGAGTGGATTGCCAGGCCCTTCTCCCATTTTTTGCGGTGCTGGGAATTGAACTCGGGACCTCAGAGAGTGCAGTGCAGTGCTCTACCAACTGAGCTTAAAGTTGGATCAGACTCATATCAACCATACTATATACAATGGAACAGATCCCTACTCAGCACAATTCCATGTACATGATCTTTTTATGTTTGAGCCCGTTGTTGCAACCATATTTTTCTTCTCATTTTGAGTTGTGACACATCAGCAAAAGGAGGTCTCAAGGGCTTTATTCCATTCCTGTCATTAAGGTCAACTTTACTTTGGAGAAGTAACTCTTCCCCAGTTGTTTCTTGAATGCCTTCCAGCCTGTGGGGCTCATATTCCAGCACTATATTTGATAGTGCTTCTCTGCTATTCATAGGGTTTTCAATGGTTAATTGTTTTGGGAGTGGACTACCAGGTCCTTCTCCCTAATCTGTCTTAGTCTGGAAGCTGAGCAAAAGCTGTCTACTATGGTGGCCCTGCTGTTATCTAAAAGACCAGTGGCATAGCTTTTAGGATCACAGCAACACACAAGCCACCACAGCAAGACAAGCTGACAGATGCCTAGGGTACGTGTTCTTTAGGTTATCCAATTACATATACATTGATCTGTTTAAAGTTTACTTACCAATCACTCTTATTTTCTTTAGTTTCTTTTCACCTGCCCTTTCCCCTCCTCTCCTTCCTTTCTGACTCCTCCTCCTCCCTTTCCTATTCCTCCTTCCCTCCTCTTCTTCTGTTTCATTATGGGTAGTTTATTTGGCTGTATCTTTAAATTCACTTACCTTTTCTTCCTATTGATTATTCATTACAAGCATTGAACTTTTATCTCTAGAATGCAATTTGAGTCTTCCTAAAATCATCCATGTATCTAACATGTTCAATTTTTCCTATAATTTTGAACAGATGGAGAAATAATAGTTGCAATAACTTTGTAATTTCTATGTTTACTAATTCTATCAGGTATGACATTTTGCTGTCTGTTCCTATGAATTAAATGTGACCTTCATTATAAGCCACATTTTCCTACTTCTTTGTACAACTAGTAATTTTTGATTTGAAGCTGAATATTTTATATCGGTTGCTTGAAATTTTGAAAATTATTATTCCTATTTATTTACTTAGGGTTTGTTCCAAAACAGTTATTGGAAATATTTTTTATTTTTGTGTCTTGCTATTCAGTTACTTGTAGTAGGTCAGATGAGTTGTGGCATGACATCAAAGACATCATTCATGAGGAAAGCAAAGGCCATTAAAAGGACAGGAAAAAAATAAAAGAACAAATTATATGTAAAAAGAGACATTGCAACTTGCCCTTGGACAAGGAACTAAGAGGAAAACATGGTAAAATTTAAAAACTAAAAAGAAACTTCAAAGGGCAGCTCAGGAAGACAAAATCAAATATTATAATGGCACGTGCAAAGACCTCGAAATTGAAAACCAAAACAGAAGAACATGCTCTGTTTTTCTTAAGTTTAAAGAATTGAGGAAGAAGTCAAGCTTTGTGTGGCAATAGCGAATGAATCTACTGAGAAAATATTAAAGGATGCAGGAAACACCAAAGAAGATGGAAGGAATACACAGAGCCATTACTCCAAAAAGAATTGCTGGATGATCAACCATTTAAAGAAGTTGCATATGATCAGGAACCAGTGGTATTGAAGGAAGAAGTGGAAGTTGCCTTGATGGAATAGGTGAAACACAAGGATCCAGGAACTGATGGAATACAATCGAGATATTTCAACAAAAAGAGGCAGCACTGGAGTTGTTCACTTGTTCATGCCAAGGCATTTAGAAAACAACTATCTAGCCATCCGACTGAAAGAGATCCATATTTGTGTCTATTCCCAAGAAAGAAGATCCAACTGCATGCAGAAATTATCAAACAACACCATTAATATCTTAAGCAAGTAAACTTTTGCCAAAGATCATACAAAAGCAATGGCACCAAGGAACTACCAGAAAATCAAGCTAATTCAGAAAAGGATGTGGAACCATCATCAGTACTGATGTCAAATAGATATTGGCCAAAACTAGAGTATACCCGCAATATGTTTATCTATGTTTTATTGACTATGCAAAGACATTTGACTGTCTGGATCACAACAAATTATGAATAACATTACAAAGCATGGAAATACCAGAACACTTAATTTTACTGCTGATGTATCTGTACCTAGACCAGAAGGTAGACATTTGAACAAAACAAGGAAACACCACTGGGTTTAAAGTCCAGACAGGTGTGCATCAGGGCTAAATCCTTTCATTACATCTCTTCAATCCCTATGCTGAGCAAATAATTGGAGAAGCTGGAATTTATGAAGAAGAATGTGGGATCATGATTGGAGGAAGACTCCTTAACAATCTGCGTTATACATATGACACAAATTTCCTTCCTCAAAGTGAGAAGGATTTGAAACATTTGCTGATGAACATCAAAGAACATAGCCTTCAGTATGGATTGCACCTCAATATCAAGAAAACAAAATTCCTTGCAGCTGGGTCAATAAGCAATTTCATAATAAATGGAGAAATATTGAGGTTGTCCACAATTTTCCTTTATTTAGTTCAATAGTCAACACCCATGGAAGCAGTAGTCAAGGAATGAAAGGATGCTTTGCATTGTGAAAAGCTATTATAAAAAAACCTTGTTAGAGTGTTAAAAAGTAAAGCTGTCACATTGTATACAAAGGTGCTTCTGACTCATGCCATATTTTCAGTTGTATCACATGCTTGTGAAAGCTGGACATTGAATAAGTGAGACAGGAAAAGAATTGATGCTTTTGAATTATGTTGTTGGAGATGAATATTGACTATATCATGGACTGCCAAAAGAACCAACAGATCTGTTCTAGAAGTGCAACCAGAGTACCTCTTGGAATCAAGAATGGCTAGACTGTATCTTACTTATTTTGAACATGTCAGGAGAGACCAATCCCTGGTAAAGGGCATCATCTTTAGGAGTGTGGAGGGTCAACAACAACAACAAAAAAGGAACA
Source organism: Pedetes capensis (assembly GCA_007922755.1). NCBI lineage: Eukaryota > Metazoa > Chordata > Mammalia > Rodentia > Pedetidae > Pedetes > Pedetes capensis. The sequence continues at coordinate 24,629 of VMDO01007191.1, read as the reverse complement.
CTCTCAACTAGATGGATTGGCATAGTGGCTGCAACAATGGGCTAAAATATATAAAAGATTGTGTGCTTCATTCCTGTGGGGCACATGCCTCCCAGTCCGGCCTGGAGGTTCGGATGGGCTGCGCCGCCGCACACACAGATACTAAACACAATTCACTCGGGACCCTCAGGTGAGGGGCGCAGACTCCTGTGGCCCTCAGGACCCCGGCGGAGATGGGAGAAAGGAAAAGCATCAGGCGCTTTTGCCTTCCAGGGACAAACACCTGTGTTGGTCATCTCGGCGGCCACGAGGAGACAGCTGCCGCTTCCTTGGTGATCAGATGGAGAGCAGGTTCTTTTCCTTGTTGAGGATTGCGACGGGAGAGCATTCTTTCCTCACCCAAGGTCCGGGGGAGAGCAGCGGGAGAGGTGCTTCCTCATCAGTGGTCCGGGCAGGAACAGGCGAGAAGGCGCAGAAAGGGTGCCAAAGAAAAGGCCGTGCCGAAAAGGGTCAAGCTGCCGCAGCGGAGCTCTTTATATAGTTCGCCCACGGAATGGCCTGAGCCAATCAGCTTTCAGTCCAATTGTCCAATCAGGAAGGGTTTTGTACAAACGTGCAACCAAGTTACTTTCATTTTCCCTAGATTTCTAACTTACAAACCAGATATTCAAACGCCATTTTCCCAGTTTGGGCGTTTTTGCCAATTTCCTCCCAATTTTTCCCTACACATTCCAATGTACATAGGGTCACTGTGAGTGGAATTTGATTCAATGGCATGTAAGAACTACAACAAAAAATAAGTAAGAAGTTATACTGTCCTTATGACTCTACCTAATGTCTCATGGTTTATGAGACTTTCTACCCTTACTGGTGGAAAATAATCCGCAGCTCTTTGCAAGTGTCTGGTGTTTATTCTCTCTGTCCCTTGGTTCTTTGATTTACACACTGTCTCAGACACATGTGCAAATCACTACTCATTTAAACAGCATGAGGTGTACCTCTGCACATCCCTGAAGTTCTCTTTGTTGTTTTTTTCCTACAATATTCTTTTGATAAATATTAACTATGTTGTTCTCACAGGGATTCAACATTTGTTCTGCACAAGTTGGAGAAATAATTATGGTTTTGTTTTGTTTTGTTTTCATGTCTCCTCCCTATCATATATCCTGGACAGGTTGCTAGGTCAATTGTTTGACTCACTTTCTTTCCTTTCTCTTAGGGATCATTGCTCCCTGATTCTCCATTGCCTATTGTCGAAATTCTTGTAATCATTGTATCATTATATTTAGTTCAGTTTCTCAGTATTTTAGAAGAAGTTATTTCCAGATTCTCTATTTTATCTTGGTTGGAAATGGAAGTTGTATTTGTGAATATTTGTCCTATGAAATTTTTGCCTGTATATTGATGGGAGAAAATTGAGAGAGATTGAAGCTATATTACTAACATTGTCTTCTGAGAGTTTACTCCTACAAACTCTGTCAAGATTGGCAAGTTATAGTGGACACTTGTAACTTGTGTACTCATTTCTCATACTTTGCATATTGGAAACTATTACAAAGTTCAACATTTGACTTGCTTTTCTCTTGAACATCCATTTATAGCCTGTCTGAGTATTTACATTACTCCACAAAACAGTCTTTCCTAATCTTATCCTTAATTTCACCCTATGCCTAATTTATGAACTTATTCCTGCCAGTGCAAAATTTCCAATCACAAACTGTTGTTTCAGAAAAATGTTTACATAGCAAATCAAGCAGGAACTTAACATCATTTTCCACACTTTGCACACTGAAACATAACCTTTGGAGAAATTTTCTTTGTTCATATTCTTCCACTTGTGCTATTAAAGATTTGATAACACCTAAACAGATTGGTGTATGTAACAGTAAATAACGTTTTCTCTCTTATCTTTACTTTTAATAAAGAGTGTCACATGAATTTTTCTTTCTTTTAATTTTAAAAATTAGAGTCATTGAATTTTTGTTTTCTACCAACAGGGAAATATCTTCTGAAGACCAACAGGAATTTTGAATGTATAAATGAAAAATGACTATGACCAGAGTGATTTTCCAAAATAGTTCACATTTTCTAGTACACAGCTAACTTCACAACCATCTCAATTTAGAAGTTTATGACTAGTACTTCTAAATCAGATTTGCAAAATCTTGTCACAACTCAATAGCTAAATGAAGAAAATATTTTCCACAGCCTCTTTACTTTTCTATTCTGGTGACTAAATTTAACTTCACTTCATAAAATAGCAGACTAGAGATTATTAAATCCATTATGTGTCCTAAAGCATTTTGTTGTTGTTAGGTGCTGTTGAATGAGGTCCAACTCACAGCAATCCTATGTACAATAGAACAAAACACTACCCGTCACTGTTCCATACACATGATCTTTTTAAAATATCTGAGCCCATTGTGGCAGTCATTGTGTTTTTTCTCATTCTGAGTCATGCCATATCAGCAAATGGAGGTTCCTAGGGCACTTCTCCATTCCCATCACTAAGGTTGAGTCTACTTTGAAGAGGCAAATCTTCCCCAGTCATCTTTTGAATGTCTTCCAACCTGAGAGGCTCATTTTCCAGCACTAAATTTTACGGTGCTTCTCTGCTTATTCATCAGGTTTTCAATGGCTAATTGCTTCGGGAGTGGGCTGACAGACCTGAAATTAAACATGGAAACTATTTCATATTTTTTCCATTATGCTCAAGCATAGCAAAACAATAATCTTTATATGAAAGATAAACACAACAAAACAAATTATGTGTTCAATAAGATGTAGCAAAAACTATTTTTACTTTATATAAATGTCTAATTTTGTATATTTTTTCACAGCCCAGAGTTCAATGCTCTTATTTTAGTAAATCACTTTAAGTTATTTAAACAAATGAATACACAACATAATATCATAAAAGAACTAATCAGGAACTGAGACTCTTATCTTAAACTACTTTAATAAACACCACAAATTTTTCTGTAAATGTGAAACCATTTTAAATTGAGTATGTACTCCACATACAAATGTTTATATTTACATGTGCACATAAATGTACACACACAAACACACGTACACACATTTCCAAAATAGGAAGCTGAAACTGTAAATTAAATTGGCTTGAAAAGAATATGTAAATAGCAAAGTGGTTATATTTAGTAATTATGGAGAATGGCAGCCATTAAAACTCCTTCGGGGCAGTTAGCGCACTAAATCACAATCTTGGGGAATGTTTTCCAATTTAGAAGTTAATCACTTCTCTCTAAGGTGTGTAACAATTTAATTTACCTTGATCTGTATAATCCTCCAAAACAGAGAGAAAAAAATACAGGAGGAAAACTATTGAATCCTCAATAATATATCTATGTCAAAAATCCAAAGGAAGTATACCAACTCTTCATGTTGCATTGTGGCAAATTTATATAACATTTATTCCTTCAGTCATTCATTATGTATTAGACACTGTTCTAAGTACCTAGAGTACAGGAACATTAAAGAAATGATTTTTACTTTCTTGAGTCATCCAGTCTAGTGGAAGTAAGAAAACAGTGAATAAATGAGCAAATAAAATAAAATATTTTCAAAGAGACTGGGTGCTATAATTCTATATGATCAATTAATGACAATTCCAGACTAGAATTATTTATTAAATATACAAATTATGCAAATATTTATATTTTTGTTGTGGTTCTTTGGTTGTACCCTTATTCAGCTATTTCTGACAAGTACTTAATTGACAAAAATTCAGTAAAATTTATTAATCTACTTTTACAATAAAACTAAATTTAAGATCAACCCATATGCCCCTTTAACATACATTTGACTAGAAAGTGTACATATACCCCTTCAACATACAAGTTTGACCACGACTATGTTGTCCATATATCTCACAATATGGAAACAGTGGCAGAAGAGTTCAGTATTTTTTATCAACATTTTTTTCTAAAGGTTTAGAAAGGATAGTTGGCTAGAATGTATCATTTGTCATATGGAGGTTCTGAATTGACTCACAATTCTTGTGATGTATTAATATTGCTATTAATTATTATTGTAGAAATCACTGAAGGAACTCTTTCATTTTCAAAGTTTAGCTGAATTTTAAGCTCTCAAATTTGTAAAATTATTCACAAATTTGTTTACAAAGTACACATGGACATTGGGTTTACTGACAATTGTTTAGCGGTTCCCTTTTCTACTGCAGTCTGCATTGAGAATTCCCTTAGAAGAATCACCTTATTTATGCATTTAGAATGTAGTATTAATGAGGTGAAGTCATGGAGATCAATACTGTTTTCTTCAGCAAGATTTGCTTATGGAAAAATAATAATCTAGCCGTGGAGTACATCCTTATCCAGAGGATGTTCTAAACATCCTGCTGTTAGCTAACCTCAAGGGATAAATGCATAATGCGAACAGATAACTCTGAAAAGATCCTGTAAAAGTATGTACTTCTACCTTGGGCTATTGCACCAATTTCCTACAAGAGATATTTCACAGTTTCTGAAATAAATATCTTTTATTTTGTCAGTGCACGGAGAACTAGGCTACTCTTACACATAAGCTAAAGGGCTACTCTTGTACTTTGGAATTTTCCCTTTCCTTTAGGCACAAAAATTCTGCTAAACTACCTAGGAAAATGTGATGCTAGGATGATCTCTCATTATATCTGTAGCAAAAGATTGATACTTGGTCATGCAAGCTCAGAAGGAATCAATAGTCCTACTGGTTACTGAAATATACCTTTATTCCTCTATACTTTTTGTTATCTTTTATTCCCAGTCACAAAGCCCACATTTACACATGTGAACAGGCTTATAGGTACACATATACACAGAAAGTATGTCTTTATGTAGGTGTTTGTTTTGTGGTCTATATTATGGAATATCTTCTTATAACTTCTCTAATTAGTATAGTTATTTTTTCTTAGTTCTCCTTGAGTGTTTTTACTTTTTTTTTTTCTGGTACTGAGGGTTGAACCCAGGGCCATATGCCTGCATGCTTTGCAAGTGCTGGACCTCTGAGCTGTGCCCCCAGCCCTTTTTTGTTTGTTTGTTTGGTTTTTGGTTTTTGGTTTTTTTGAGACAGAGTCTCGCTAAATTATGCATACTGCTTCTGATCTCGAACTTGCAACCCTCCTGCCTCCGCCTCCTGAGCCGCTGGGATTACAGGCATGCGCCACTGCACCCGGCGGGAGTTTTTTACTCTTGACTTAATTTAGAGACATATTTCTAATCCCTCAGAAATATATATATTAAATCAAAAATTTTTTGGATAAACATTATTTTAGAATAGATTTAAGTTCATAGCAAAACTGAGTAAAAGACGCAAAGATTCCCATAATTACACATATATAAGCCAACAATGATATCAGCATCCCCAGAGTGGTACATTTGTTCTAACTGATGAGTCTATACTGACACATTATTGCCACTCAATGTCCATAGTTTATTTTAGGTTTCATGCTTGATGTTGTACATTCTGGGGATTTGGAGAAATCCACAATGAGATCTATCACTTATTATAGTATCACACAGAACAGTTTCACTGCCCTAAAAATTCCCTCTTCCTTGACTATTCATCCTTCCCTACCTCCTAAACCCTGGCAACCACTGACCATTTTATTGTGTTAATAGATTTACCTTTTCTAGAGTATAACATAGCCTGCAGCCATAGCCCTGTGGCATCTAATCCCGTCAGATCTCGGAAGCTAAGCAGGGTCAGGCCTAATGGTTAGCACCTGGATGGGAGACCGCCTGGGAACACCAGAAGCTGTAGGCTTGGAAGAAGGACCTGGCAACCCCCTCCCAAAAATCAATCTGCCATTGAAAACCCTATGCACAGCAGAGAAGCACTGACAATAGTGTTTCCCCTGTTGGACAGAGGGTCGCTATGAGTCGGATACCGACTAGATGGCACCTAACGACAAAAACAGAGTATAACATAGGTGTAATCATGTAGTATATCAACTTCTCAAATTGACTTCTTTCACTTAGTAATATGTGTGTTTTTCCTCCATGCCTTCTCATGACTTAATTGACTATTTTTTGCCTTAAATAATATTGTGTTGTCCAGATATACTATTGTTTATGTATCCATTCAGTAGCTGAAGGATATCTTAGTTGCTTCCATGTTATTCCAATTATTAATGAAGATGTTTTACACAACTATATTCAGGTTTTTGTGTGTATGCAAATTTTAAGTTCATCTTGGTAAAAACTAGGAAGTGAGATTCCTGGGTGAAATGATAAGAATATATTTAGTTTTGTAAGAAATCACCAAACTGTGTTCCAAACTGGCTGTACTGTTTTGCATTCCCACTAGAAATCAATGAAAACTACTTTTGCTCAACATTCTTGCCAGTGTTTGGTTACAGCTCACTGAGATTCTGGATTTTGGTCATTCTAAAGGTGTATAGTGGTATATTGTTGTTGATTGGATTTACATTTTCCTATAGACCATGGACTGCCAAAAGAACCAACAGATCTGTCCTAGAAGAGGTACAACCAGAGTGCTCCTTGGAAGCAAAAATGGCCAAACTGTGTCTTACATATTTCGGACCTGTAGTCAGGAGAGAACAATCCCTGGAGAAGGACATCATGTTTGGAAGAGTGGCAGGTCAACGGAAAAGAGGAAAACCCTCCACCAGATGGATTAACACAGTGTCTGCAACAATGGGCTTAAACATAAATAAGATGTTTTGCCTGGCACAGAATCGGCAAGTGTTTCGATCTGCTGTACACAGGGTCGCTATGAGTCTGACTCGACTCGAGGGCACCTAACAACAACAACAACAAGTGACATGTGACATGAAGCATCTTTTCATATGCTTATTTGCCATCTGTGTGCTTTCTTTGAAAAGGCATCTGTTAAAAGGCTTTGGCCCATAATCAAATTAGGTGATGTGTTTTTTTATTGTGCACCTCTGTTTGCTGTTGCATATCTTAGATATTTATCTTTTTCAAGTAAACAAATGAAATAAGATAATGGAGGTGAAAGGGTTTATATCTTTAAAGAGTTGCCTTCTCAAAGTAGAGTTGACCTTAATGATGGGAGTGAAGTGAAGTCCCTGGGACTTCCCTTTGCTGATGTAACACAACTCAAAATAAGAAGAAATACAGTGGCTACAATAGTGGGCTCAAGTATAAAAAAATTGTGTTCATGTCAGAGTGTTGTGTAGTATTTCATTCTGTTTACATGGAGTTGCTGGGAGTAAGATCCAACTTGACAGCACCTAACAACAACAACAACAGCAGCATCAACATAGTCTGCAGGCATAGTAACATGGCATCTGATCCTGCCTGACCTCAGAAGCTAAGCAGGGTCTGTCTGGCTAGTCCTTGGGTGTGAGTCTGCCTGGAAATACCAGGTGCTGCAGGCTAGGGAGAAGGACCTGGCAACCCACTTCAAAAACAATCTGCCATTGAAAATCCTATGAATACCAGAGAAGCACTTACAATAGTGCCAGGCATGGCACAGTGTCAGGGAGTGCTTTGTTCTGTTGTACATAGGGTCGCTATGAGTTGAAGGCACCTGACAACAACATCACATAAATGTAAGAAATTATATGGAAAACTAAATTAACACAGAAGATGTCTCAGAGGTGACTGACTATGTTGTTAATAAAAGTATTCTTAAAATTGTAAGAATTTTGCTTTGTTATAAGATTCCTACAAACAGTAATGACAAAGACAGTTTGGGGAAAGTGATTATATTTCCAAAGTTTAATTTGCTCTATTTTGAGGAGAAACTCTATTGCAAAAATGTTGCAAAAACTCATCTGTAACTAATTACAAATAGCTAAAATATTTTTCCTCACACTGTCTGAATAGTTACCTAGATTTTTTTTGTTGTTCTATTTCTTAAAACTTTTATATAATAAAAATACTTTTAAAATGTATGACTTGAATTTTCTGACTAAGGAACATGATTAGTTCCAAAGATCATTGTGCATACATTATAAGTGCTGGCTTTGTTTTTGCACCATCTATTTAATTTTAGGGTCAAGAGGTTTGGTCATTTTTCTCCCGGATATTTTAATGATCTACCCTTACATAATGGATGAGGCTGAATTTTCAGTGGATCTAATTTTGTCATTAACTCTGACAAAATCACTGACTCAATCATTTTTCATTCCAGTACTTTTGGTTACATACTCACAGTTTTAGAGTACTTAAACTTTTCCAAGTCTTAGTTTATAGTGGAGGGACTATTACTGTCTTTAGTCATAACCTAATTCTTCCTATTCATGACAAGAACAGGTCTTCCTGTTTTGGACCTTGTCTTTTCATCTGGGCATATAGGTATTCCTTATCTGGGTGTTATTTCTGACACTTCTTTTACCTTTAGGGGATGATTTTAAATGAAAGGGATGATTTTTTTTTCTTCCTTGCTAAGTGATGTCTATCTGGTACATGTACAGTGCCATTCACTTTGTGGTTTTTGACATTTCTGGAGAAACTTAAAATTATGATTTATATGATTTTTAAGGTACTATTTTTTCCAGTACATTTTTACTTGTAGTATAATATGAACTTTAAAGATGGAAACAACTAAGGGGAAGAGAATTAATATTTATTGAGGACCTATAATGTGTTACCCTGCAACTGTACCAATATGACATCCGATCCTGTCAGATCTTGGAAGCTAAGCAAGGTTGGCCTGGTTAGTACTTGGATGGGAGACTGCCTGGGAACACCAGGTGCTGTAGGCTTGGTATAAGCTGGCAACCCACTTCCAAAAAACAATCAGCCATTGAACTCAGCCTATGAGTAGCAGAAAAGCACTGACAATACTGTTTTGCCTGTTGTATCTAGGGTTGCTATGAGTGGAACACTGACTAGATGGCACATAGCAACAACAACAATGATATGTATTTGGGCTGGGGTTTAGCTCAGTGGATACAGCCTGTTCCACACTCTCTGCAGACCCAGATTTGATCCCCAGCACTGCAAAAAAAGGAGAAGGATGTGGCAATCCATTCCTGAGACAATCCCAAAGCAATTAGCCATTGAAAACCCTATGAGGGTCACTATGAGTTGGACCTGGCTGGACATATAATAGTACACTTAAATCATAAGGTAGACTTTTTAAATAGCATTATTTCCCTGTTTTACAGGTGAGGAAACAAAGGCTGGTAATTTTCTCCTGAATACATGATTAAGAAATGCTAGAACAGAGTTTGCATTAATCCCAAGTGTATCTTACTCCCTGTAAAAGGCCTATCTTCATCATAGAAAGTTCTATAATTATTAATCATTTTCAGTATCATTGGTGTATAATTTGCTAAGATTTGTGACAGAAACAATTCTATGAAACAACCAGCAGTGATGGAAATGAACATACTTACCTCTCAAAATTTCCTCATGCCTCTGTACTTTTTCCTTCCATGTCTCCTCCAAAAACTTCAGATAACTTATTGCCCATCACTATATTAATTTGGATTTCCAAAAATTTTATGTAAATGATATCAGAAAACACATGGCTGGAGGCATGGCTAATATGTGTTCTTGTTGTTAGGTGCCATGAATCTGGTGTCCAGCTCATAGTGACCCTACATACAAGTGAAACAGTACTATTACTGCTTCTCTGCTATTCATAGGGTTTTCAATGGCTGATTGTTTTTTGGAAGTGTGTTGCCATGTCCTTCTCCCAAGCCTACAGCACCTGGTGTTCCCAGGCAGTCTCCCATCCAAGTACTAACCAGGCTCGACCCAGCTTAGCTTCTGAGATCTGATGGGATGTGAATCCATAGTGGTATGGCTGCTGGCTGGCTAATATGTAGTAAAACCTAAATGCTTATTTGGATTATATTCCTATTCCCCTACTTTTCCAATGTACTCATGAAGTTGCACTGTTTACAGTGAGATTGTCCTCTCCTCATTCATACCTCTTCATTGACCATACTCCCCATCTCATCTTCCCTGATCTTTGCTTTCCTCTGATAGTCCCCTCCCTCCTTCTTTCTACTCTTTATATTGTCCCTTCTTTGCTAAGTTTAATTGTGCATTTTTTATATAACAATTAATGTATTTGATTTTTTCTTCCATTCAGTATGATGCAGTTCCCATATATGAGTGAGAACGTATGGTATTTCTCTTTTTGAGTTTGTGTTCGTTTGCTTAAGATGATGTTTTCCCATTCCATCCATTTGGCTGCAAATAACACTATTTCGTAGTTCAACAAAATAAATAATAACAAATGCTGATGAGGTTGTGGAGAAAAAGGAACCCTCTTACACTATTGGTAGGATTATAAATTAGTTCAACCACAATGGAAATCAATATGGAGATACCTCAGAAAACTAAATGTAGAACTGCCATACAACCCAGCTATACCACTACTGGGAATATACCCAAAGGGAGATGAGTCATCACACCATAGAGACTCCTACGTCTCCATATTCAGTGGAATACTTTTCACAATAGGGAGGATATGGAACCAACCAAGGCGCCCATCAACAGAAAAACTATAAAAAACTATGGTACATATACACAATGGAAGACTACTCAGCAATAATAAAAAGATCTCTTTAAATTATTGAAAGGTAAAGATGTCACATTGAAGACGAAGGTGCACCTGACTCATGCCACGGTATTTTCAGTAGCATGGTATGGTTGTAAAACCTGGACATTGAACAAAGGAGACAGAAAAACTGATGCTTTTGAATTGTGGTGCTGGAATTGAGTAGTGAGTATACCATGGACTCCCAAAAGAACCAATAGATCTGTCCTAGAAGAAGTGCAACCAGAGTGCTCCTTGGAAGCAAGGATGGCTAAACTATATCTTGTGTATTTTGGACACGTAGTCATTAGGGACCAATCACTGGAGAAGGACATCATGTTTGGGAGAGTGGCTGGTCCATGAAAAAAAGGAAAACCCTCTACTAGGTGGATTGACCAGTGTCTGCAACAATGGGCTTAAACATAAACAGGATTGTGTGCCTGGCACCGAATTGGGGAGTGTTTCCTTCTGCTGTGCATAGAGTTGTTATGAATCAGACCAAATTCTACAGCACCTAACAAAAACAACAATATTTTCTCCCTGTCTGTGGCTGTACTTTTCATTTTTTCTATCAGCATTTTTTAAATTTTGATTAAGTTCAGTTTATTGTTTGATCTATTTGTCTAGTTTTGTACTAATGCCAAAGTATGTTGTTGTTGTTGTTAGGTGCTGTTGAGTTGGGTCTGACTCATAGCGACCCTCATGGGTTGTCAATGGCTGATTGTTTTGGGATTATAGTAATCCAGTGTCTTGATTTTTATCTAGTGTTGATTTTCATAGTTTTACGATAAGGCTTGAAATCAAATAATTATAGCCTTATAAGTATTTTTCTTCTTATTCAAATTTGTTTTGTAATATGAAATGATAATCAGGGAAAGCCTGAAAAACTAGTACAAGAAACGAATCACATGGAGATATTTTTTGTAAATTAAGCTTCTTTGATCCATTTGTGGAATTTTTTTTAAAGTTCAAATTGTATTAAATTATTATGTAATCTCAAAATTTAGGTAAAATTTCATGAAATCCTTTCACTCAGGAGAAAGCAATGAAATTTAAAATTTCCTTTAGGTTCTTAAACTGTAGATAGATTTCATCTAAATTCACAGTCAGTTTCAGTAAAAACAGAAGCATAAACAAAACTAATGGTGTCTCATTGGCTGAGCTATCTTAAAGCTATAAGAGGCCAGACATGTGTGCAAATGCAAGGCTGGCATTTTAAATAAATAAAGGAATGTTATAAGCTGAAGTGTTCATTGGCAGACAGGTTTCCTTTGAGCCAAGAGAGGCTTATGTGTTCTATACAGACTCTTTTTGGTTTCCAGTCTCCTGAAATGGACTGTCCAACATTCTGTCACATAAGATTAAATCTGAAGTGTCTTAAGTGTGGTGCAAATGTGAAAACTAAATGTGGTGAAGTATATTTAAGAAATTGATGTAAACTTCAAATAGTATTAAAAGAAACAGAAGAAAATTTAATTCTCAGTATTGTGAAGAAACATTGCTTGTATAATAATTAAAGTCATAATGCCTATTCCAAATGAGAAAAAATAGTTATTAATACTTTTAAGAATATAGTGAGACCCTTAGGTGCATTTTTTTGTGTTTCATATGACTGCAATTGTGATTGTGTTGCATATTATTTCAGTCAAGAATAAAAGTAGGCCAGGCACCATAGTGCACATCTACAAACCCAGCAACTTGAGAGGCTGAAGATGGATGATTACAAGTTGAGGCCAGAGGCAGCTTGTGCAACATTTTGAGACACTGTGTCAACAAACAAACAAACAAACAAATAGAAAAGAATGAAATGAACCATATGGTAAAATCTCTTCATTCCACATTGAAAATAGTCCTATTAATACTATTTTAATTAAGATTATATCAAGAGTAAATTATTCCAATGTATCTAAATTATTACACTGCAGCTGAGTAGCTATTAATAGTCAGTTTTTAGTGATTACCTACCATCCCAATGTACTATCTCATCAGATCTTGCATGCTAAGTGGGGTCAGGCCTGGTTAGTCCTTGGATGGGAGGCCCCTTGTGAATATCAGATGCTGTAGGCTAGGGAGAAGGACATGGGAGCCCACTTCCAAAATAAGCCGCCATTGAAAACCCTATGAATGGTAGAGAAGCACTGACAATAGTGCGGGCCTATGCCAGCACACTGTCGGATAGTGTTTTGTCAGTTGTACACTGAGTCCTTATGAGTCGGACCTGACTCGATGGCACCTAACAACAACAACAACCATTGAATAAATGATCTTTCATAGAATATTCCACATATCAGTATCTGCCATATTATTTGGGGGCCATAGTAATCTGATCTTTGGTGAGAATTTCAGAGGAGATAACTGAATTGAAATTTTAGTGGATTTTAACTTGTACATTAAAAATTCCCAATTAAAAAAAAGAAAGATAAATTTTAGTGGATCTTCTAGTGGTTTCATTGTTCATAAATTTAGGTTTACCTTTTCCTGTAATAATATATGCAAAACTTATATTTTTTTCTCTTTTAAAGTATTGTTGTTTTTGTTAGGTGCCGTCGAGTCGGTATCCGACTCATAGTGACCCTCTGTCCAACAGGGGAAACACTATTGTCAGTGCTTCTCTGCTGTTCAGAGGGTTTTCAATGGCAGATTGATTTTTGGGAGGGGGTTGCCAGGTCCTTCTCCCAAGCCTACAGCTTCTGGTGTTCCCAGGCGTTCTCCCATCCAGGTACTAACCAGGCCCGACCCTGCTTAGCTTCCAACATCTGACAGGATCAGATGCCACAGGGCTACCGCTGCAGGCACTTTTAAAGTATATGCTCAATATATTCTTTAGGGTGGCTGTATGCTTTTCTTCCATGTATTTCCTATAATCTTCATGTCAGTTATATTATGCTTTCAAGTCTTAACAGGAGCTATAAAGAAACATAAGGTCTTGATTTGGTCTATATGCCCAGATTTACTACTATGAATGTGATTCAAGTTTTCTCACATGCCTGGAAACACGTAAACCAAGTTAAGGGCATTGCTTCTGAACCCTTTGTCCTCTTCCCATTGAAGAACTTCACCAGGGAAATAGATTTTGTAATATTGACTTTTTGGTTACCTTAACATTCCTCTCTGAAATAAGAAAAACATTTAGTGAGCTTTGATGTGAGGACTCCAGTAACTCTTAAATACAATCTGCTAATACAAAGAAGGGCTGGTATTTAGCTCAGTTGGTAGAGCACTGTGCTACAGTCTCTGAGGTCCTGAGTTCGGTTCCCAGCACCACAAAAATGGGAGAAGGACCTGGCAATCTACTCCCAAGGCAATCCCGAAACAGTCAGCCATTGAAAACTCTATGAGGGTCGCTGTGAGTCAGATACTGACTCGATGGCACCTAACAACAACAACAACAACAACAATACAAAGAAAGAAGATGTACTTGCCAGCCTTCATTTTTTTTCTACAATTTTATACAAATCTGGTGATTATAGCAATATCTTGGCAAAGCCATGGATCTGGCAGAGTGCCGGTAAACATAATTTTATGTTGATTGACTTTGAATTGGGAAAGCTGGTGACTTAAGGTCAAGTTTAAGAGAAAAATCTCCTAGGAGGAAATTTATAGTATCATTTGAACTAAGTAACAAGATAATTGCCTCTATAAGCATATCTATTCTTACCCACTTGATTATTTACATCCATGAATGCACAATAATTATGCTCTGATACTATGGCAAATATAATACAGATTTAAATATATGTATTTATAAAATTATACTGCCAAGAAAGTAATGAGTAAGTATATTCTTACACATATGCCACAAATTATTTTTATATAAATCCATGCATTAACATCTAAAATCATTTAAATTTATTTTGCACATTGGCAAAAATATTACCTCATACAAATTATAGACTTCTCAATTTGCTACAAAGTAAACAGTTTTAGAGAACATGTCCTAAAGGCACTGATGATTTGACATATAAAGTTGAGACAATTGATATATTCTTACCAATACTGAACAGTCCAAGAAGGACAGAATCTCATTTTTTTCTTAACTAAAATTTTTGTCAATTTGTTATAATCGATGACAATAGTCATGAATCAATGACAGTGGTAATGAACAATAATTTAGTTATCTTTACATTGTGTTAACTAAAGATAAAGCAACGTTTTAAAAGATGATTACTTAGATTAATTGCACATGTAATTGAAAGTCATGTTATCTGTTGGAAAAAATGATCATTTGAAATCATTTGTTTTTCCCACTTCACCTTGAATTATCAAATCAAACTATAGTACAACTTAATGGTAAAACTAACAAACCCCACATGTTACTTCTTGTGTCCTGACTGTAAATTAAGTAGCTTTTTTCAAGACATTCTAATTATAAAATGTTTCAGTTTTTCAAGTCAACTGTGAGTAAATGGATCTGCTTCAAGTCTGATTTCACCAGCTGTATTAATTCCAGACCGTGTGTCTCCTTTCTTTGGTTTCCTCTATTGATTCTAGAAAAGAGAATGGTATTTGATTAGAATGAAAGTGTATACTCCAGCCAATTTTGATATTTCATTTGCAAGTGACTTCATGTAATGTCATTCTCCTTTGATCTAATAATGAAAATGTGTCAGTATATTCTCATTACACCAGCAAGGTAAAGCGGCCCAAGGCTCCTGGGGACAGGAGAACTACACTTGGCGAATTTAAAATGAGAAAGCTATACTCCCAGTGCTGGGCAAGGAATGTGCTGCAGACCTATTTTCTCCCTGCTGCAATTGAACTCAGAATTTAAAAACCAATGACATAGAAGGGTTCAAATATTGAGTGGAGGCTGGTGGAGACAGAGAGAATATAATAGTTAAGGTTGGCTTGAAACTTTCTGTTCACTAGAGAATGATGATTATCTAAACAATTTTAAAACAAACAAACAAATAAACAACAACAACAAAAAAACAGTATTCCTTGGTTGTATAATTTTTTTTGGTGTTAGGAATGATTTAAACAGTAAAGCCTGACATGGATTTGAACCTACATTGGATAAACTGCTCAAAATATTTCCCTCTAAGTTCATATAAAAAATTTCAAATTATTATGATGACTTTAAAAAAATTGACAACAGATAAACACATATAGATAGCACCAAAATTTATAATAGTAGGTAACAGTTTTTGGTAATGAATGCATTTGAGGGGATAAATCTATTTCAGCAAAAAAAATCAGTTTAATTGGTAATTCATGCACCTATCACTCATAAGTGTGACAATAGCTAATGTCTTTAAAACTCCTTTTTTAGAAAAAAGGCTAAAGTAAGTACAATTTTTCACATATATAATATATCTAAGTAACATGATTACATGTCTGTATTAACTCATGTATACATATTTTTCCATATATCAGAGGGCCAAAAATGTATACACATTTTAAGAGATGTTATCTATGTATTACTTTTCCATGTTGAACTGAATTACAGTAGCTATGTCTAGTATGATATCCTGGATTATATGAAATCAGAACAAACATATTGTTCAGGGACCCATTATTTTCTTCATTTTTTTTCTGTCTGTGTTTTTTTTTTTTTCTTTTGACAGGATCTCACTAAATTATGCAGACTGCCTCTGGTCTCAAACTTGCAATCCTCCTGCCTCTGCCTCCTGGGTCCCTGGGATTACAGGTGTGTGCGACTATGCCCAGCTCATGACCCATTCTTAAAATAGCAAAATGGAAAGTTTTCATCCCAACATGTGCATACATATTTTGAGCACTCTGTTCAAGATTTTGCTTTGCTTGGTTCTTCAATCAACACCTATGGAAGCAGAAGTCATTGCATTGGGAAAAGCAGTTGCAAAAGACCTCTTTAAAGTGTTGAAAAGTAAAGCTGTCGCATTGCAGATGAAAGTGTGCTTGACTCCTGCCATGGTATTTTCAGTTACATCATATGCTTCTGAAAGCTAGGCAATAAATAAGGGAGATAGGAGAAGAATTGATGTTTTGAAGTAGAGTGCTGAGGTGAATATTGAATATACTATGGACTGCCAAAAGAACAAACAGATCCATTCTATATAAAAGAAGTGCAATCAGAATGCTCCTTGGAAGCAAGGATGGCTAGACTCATCTGATGTATTTTAGCAATGTTAAGAAGGAGAGTGGCAGGTCAGCAAATAACAGGGAAGATCGTGAACTAGATGGATTGACAGAGTGGCTGTGAAAATGGGCATAAACATAAAAATGATCATATGCATGGCACAGTGTTGGGTAGTATTTCTCTCTGTTGTGCATAGGGTCACTATCAGTTGAACCTAACTCGACTGCACCTAACAACAACAGTATATCATTAAGTTCAGTGATTGTAGTGAGTTGAACAGTCTTTCCAAAAAATATGTCCAACTCCTATCCTCCAATGCCTGTGAATATGAAGGTTTTTGGTCAATGTATGAGATGATCTTGAATTCCTTATAAGACAAAGGAAAGGAGATTTGAGACCCAGATACACTACAGTAAGGTACAAGGACACAGAGGTAGAGATTTGAATGATGTATCCACAGTCCAAGCAACTCAAATGATTTCCAGAGCTTTCAGAAGTTTGGAGCAAGGCACTGCAGTGAATTTCCCTCATAGCTTTCCAGAAGGATCCAGTCCTGCTGAACACATTTAGCTCATATTTCTTGCCTCCAAAACTCTGAGAAAATAGATTCCTGTTGTTTAAGCCATCAGATTTGTAGTAACTTATTAAGATAGTTCTAGGAAACTTAACAGAGTTGCCTAACACTAAAGGAAAGGACAGCTGATCACAGTTTTAATTGACTAACTATAATCTCTAACTTCAAATCATAGTTGCGGAGAGCAGTACAAATATCCAACAAGAACTATAGCCCTAAGTATGCATACTTCTACTACAGATGTGACCACTGTCAATGTTTCCTGAGAGAACTCTTCATTGTAAATATTTCAGACAAAAAGCAGACATCAGACAAGTGGGAAAAGCATATCATGATTCCATAGACATTGAACTTTCAGAAAGCAAGTTGGTAATTTAACAGATAGTGTTATAAATCTGCCTTTGATCCTTTAGAAAGAAAGAACAGAGAAATTACTTCTAAAATGAGCTCATGTCTTCAAAGAAGAAATCTGTAGTGCCACCAAATAATTTAGAATCCACCCTTTTGACAAGATTTTTACTTTTTATTCACCTGTTTTTCTAAAACTGGAATCTAAAGAGCCTTGTAAAAATGCATTTCTGGATTTGTCCCCAAAGATTCTCATTCAGTAAGGCTAGGGAGGTGTCAGTTCGTTGCATTTTTAGCAATCATTTCAGTCATTGTTATGAAAGAGAACTGGCCAATAATTTGAAGTACACTGCTTAGAAAAAAATGTGTTGTTATCTTCAGTCTATCATAAAATATCCGGTGATATCTGCTGAAATATAGATTCTCCAATTCTTACTCCTGAGCCACTGAATTAGAATCTGTGGTGTGTAAGACCTGCTGGAGCCACTAGGACTAGGCAGAAGCTTAGAACAGAAAAATCTGACCTTGAATTGATACTGGGCTTTAGCTCAGTTGGTAAAGTGCTGCTCTGCACTCTCTGAGGATCCAGGCTTGATCCCCAGTATCGCAAAAATTGGAGAAGGACATAGAAATCCACTCCTGAAGCAATCCTGAAACAATCAGCCATTGAAAACCCTTATGAGGGTCTCTGTGAGTTGGGCCTGACTGGATGGCACCTAACAACATTGACATTGATATTAGAAAACAGGAACCTGAAAAAGAATGCAAGCCTGTTATTTATGATACATTATAGGATATAAATTTTGGTAAACACAGCAACCTGACCTTCTGGTAGAAAAATTCAAGTTTTGTTCAGAAAAGTACCTTGGAGGTCAATGTTCATCCTAGAGTCTTTCTCAGCATCTGCAGATTCCCTCAGCCTGCTGCTTGAACAGTTGCTAATGAATGAAGATCACCCCAGCCTGTCCCCCTGCTGTTGCTCATTTGCCCATTAGCATCTGCTTAAGCAGCAGGGTGGGGGAAGCTCTGGTGCCCAATCAATGTACCTGATGAGGGCTGGGGTAGGGAGGCCTGTGTTGCCAACAGAGCCAGAGCATAAATCAACTCCAATCTTGGCAAAGGTTATTAATCTTTGAAAGGGTGACTTATATATCACAGTGTTGGGATGGAGAAAAGCTATCCTTGACATTTATGGGAAACAAGATAAAGCTAAAACATTATTTGTATGCTAACGTGGGCAAAGCCTTTGAACCCCCTAAGTTTCAGTTTCCTTCCCTGAAAAGTAATTTACAATAAGATGCAGACATTATCTGATTCTTAGATATGTGCTGGGAGATACGAAAACACACCTAGAAAGAAAATCGCCTTTAAGACTTACCTGGAGTGAGTTACTTCATTTTTACTTAAAGTGCAATATCACCTTGTTGTTAGATTTATCAAGGAAAAACTCATTTCACTGTCTCAGTCCAACTGGTTATTTATTATTCCTATACTTTGAAATCAGAACACTAGACAAGAAATGTTGGCTGGATACTGAAAAGTAAAAATATATTACATTTTGAGGACAGGTATTAGCTTTTCCTTAAATAGAATGGTCTACTTTAAATATTGTGAACATAGGTAGAATGCTTGTAAAAGAAAAATAATTACATGTAGCAGTGTAGTGGGTGAAAGAGAGCTGGCACAGAGGTGGGTGAGGCTAGGGTAGATTACTGCTATAAAAAAAGACTGTGATTAAGTTACATAGAAAATATGGTGTAATAAAAAATGATGCAGTGTTTGGAAGTATTTTGTACATTGGGAAGTACAAAGTATAAAAAGGTTAGTGAATGAGATATTATTCTCTTGTGTGAGAGATTTTTAAATGACAGGACAAGAAGCATTCAAAGAGACTCACTGAGGACTGAGTGTTAAGTACATTATAAATAAAAGGCACTTCATAGAAAAATGACTACATTTTCTACAGGGGTTGTGGGCCAAATGCAGTGTTTATAATTCCCCTTTGTGTATATTAGAGAAAACGTTCTTAACTCTTTAAGTTTGCAGGCCATTAGGAAGATGCCATCCTCACATGAAAAATGGAATAACTGCATAAAATATATATGATATATAAAATAATAATGTAGAAAACTATGCCAAAATTAGAGAAATGAGCAAGCAAAATTAGAGACCAAATTATATAGTCACCTCTCAGCACCTCAATAGTCTTGTTCTAAATTGGTATGTAATGATTTAATTTTACCCTATGCCATCATCATTTGCTTTAAAACTTTGCAGAAGAAAATTCTTATAAATGAACATTAATCTCTCATATTTAATGGAAAAATGCCAATTCTACTATTAATAGAGAAGGAAGAAAATCAATAATCTATTTGTGTAATAATAAATAGTGGATAACAGTTCATTTCATCATTAGCTTAAATGTAGCATCTGGGCCTCAATGTTTACATTTGTCCAATTGTCCACTAGAAAATTAGCAAAAGCTGGCACTAACATGTTTAGTTGCATTTAAGAAAAGCTTTCACATACAACCATTTCAGTTTTTAAAAACAAACAAAAATATGTGAGTACTCCAAACATTTTTTTTAGGCTATCACATTGGTTTTTGTTTGTTTGTTTTTGTTTTTCTTGTACTGATAGAATATAATCAGTGTGAATTTGACAGTAAAAACATGTAGAAAACATTTCAGAAATATGTACAGTGTTCATACATATTATAAAACCTACGTCAACAATACAAAATATTGGCATTGTTTCATACGTTCCTGAGAGTGTGAATGTATTCAACATGATCTTAGAAAGCTATGTAAAACAGTAGTTTACTCAGTTAAGGGGGTCTAAATTTAAGCAAAGTCAAAGGTATATTTCTAATTGCTTTTGATCTTTTATAAAACAAGACTTTCTTCATGCATGCATTTATTCATTACACAGTGACAAAGATAATTAAATATGTGGAGCATTGAGAGATAATGTCCATTAATCTAATTGAAGTACCCCTAAATTAAATGAGAATCCTATCACATGTAACAATATTAAAATACGTTCTCCACCTTTGGGCTGAATCAGGACATTCTAACCCTAAATCTCTGAAACTGGTCTTTCAGCTACTTCACCTGATTCTGAAGTATGCAAACAATGAGAATCCAAGATCTATGTAACCACGGAATAGGGAAACTAGGGCAGAGCTCTTGGAAACCATTGATGAATCCAAGCACATGTAAAATACTATCTGTCATCTTTGCCTGCTAGAGGCCTAGTTGGCTTTTTTCTTTATCCACCAGTTCCCAGAAGCAACTATTCCTAATTTGAGTAGCTCCAGAAAGTCCTTATTTGGTCCTTAGGTTGAGAGATGACTACTACCCGTGGCAGGTAAAATTAGAATATGGTGAGGTTCTAATTAGGCCAGATCTGAGAGCTATCTTCAGAGGACTGGATCTGTGTCACATGTACCTAGAACTGAGAGGTCTTAGGCTCTTCTGTAAAGGTGAAGATTATGAGGGTCTATTTTTTGTTTTAGCCAAGTTAGGAGCTGTCTACATTAGGATTTACCACTAACTGATTCGTCTTAGTTTGGTCCTTCTTTCTCTAATCAATGATTTAAAAATCTCTGGTTCAGTCCTAGATTCACCAACTTATTTTGTGGGCCCTTGGGTCAACCAATTCATTTCCTGAGCTAATTCTAGTACCAGTTCTCTTCAGAATTCCAAGAAATCTTCAAAATTCAGCAGTCCCGGAGATCCAGAAATCCTTGCTCCCATTCCTTATATCTCTGTAAGTGAAGAGCTCCTACTTCCACAATTCTACTCACCACAATTCTTTCTGGAGAGAAAATCTTCTACTTTCTCCTTTTCCAGGGATCATCTCCAATACTCAGGAGGAACATTCATTTTCAGTCCTGACATTCCTCTTCTGATACAAGGAACAGATATTCCTTGATACTCATCCATACTTGTAATGGGTATGGTGAGATCTTAGAGAGTATTTACAGAGATTTGATTTTGTTGTGTTGCCCAAGAGGTCTCAACTTTCTGGCCTCAAGTGATCATCCTGCCTCAACCTCCTAAATATTTGGCTGTACAGGGGCTCACCACTTCATCCAGCTGGATAGCATTTTCATCATATGTAAGTTCTATCTTACAATAGATGTTTAAGAACTGGTTTAATTATTACATGAATGTGTGAACTTAAACCTCTAATTTTTTCTTTTGTTCATTCATCAACTGTTGACTTACCTGAAGACTAGAGCTCACTGTAGCCATTAAAGTATACAGTGGTACACATCTGTAATCTCAGAGACTTGGAAGGCTGAGGTAGGAGGATTCTGAGTTTGAGACCAGAGGCAGTCTGTGTAACTTAGCAGGATCCTATCAAAAAAAAAAAAGATTTTAAATCTTTATTGAATCATCTTTGTGTTATGTGTTCATTATGCCTCCTTTCCTTCAAAATTGTACATTCAGAATGTATTATGCTTAATACTTGTACTTAAAATTGTACTTAAGAATGTGAGTTTAATTGGAAATAAAGTCATTAGAGATGTAATTAAGTTAAAACAATATGACATTTGGAGATGGATGCACACACAGGGAGCATGCCATGTGAAGATGAGGGCCAAGATCACGGTGATGCAACAGAAGCCGAGAGTGCCAAGGCTTCCAGCAAACCAAGAGACATTGAGACGAGGTGTGGACCAAATGTTTCCTCAGACCTTAAAGAAACCAGCCTTGCAGACTCCTTGATCTGACTTCTAACTTGCAGAATTGCAAAGCAACAAACTTCTGTTTTTTAATATAGCTACTTTGTGGCATATTATTATGGCATCATGGGAAACATACAACTTGATTTTTAAGTATAAGGATCCATTCTCAAGTGACAGCAAAATGAACCCTTATTTCTTGTACTAGACAGAAAATTCAGCCTGTATAACTTGTTTCAAACTGTCCAGATTTTATCTGAAGCCCCAAACCAAAAAAGCAAACAAACATAAATACAAACAAACAAACAAAAACCTACTTTCCCATTCTTTATACACTATAGAAAAGTTTATACCCAGAGTGCTTTGGTTTGTCTTACACAGCACTTTTCAAACATTTAGTGCATCTAAATCCCTTTAGATGGTCAGTGTATATTTCAGCTGTGTACAGAACCCATTCCTTTCTGCTGACCTTCTACTCTGCAACTTTGCACATTTATATAATGTTCTTGGCACATGGCAGACACCTGGACTTGTTGTCTTGGCTCTGGATAGCTTAATCTAAGGATACTTCATATGAAAAATCAGTTAATAGATCTTACAGAATTGTTCTTTTGCACACATTGAATAATACCTTGTAATCATCAGCTATTTCGGAGGACACTGTCCATTCTCTCATTCAATGGCAATCTTATAACAAACTGCATTTTCTTTAAAAAAAAAACTCACTTAATTATACAATGTATACACAGTGAATCATCACATTGTACACTTTGAATATATAACCTGTACTCATCAATTCAATATTTTAAATGAAAAATTAAAATAAAAACACTATTTTTCAACTTTGTTATTTTATGCATCATTAAAATCTTTTTATATTAATGTGAAGCATAAATACATTTGAAATGAGGTAATAAAAGATAAAATATGGCAATAATAGTATAAGTTATTGGGGACATGTTCAAATGGTTTCAATTCAAAAATATTGATTTTCCCCCAAAATTCATAGATTGAAGCCTAATCCTTCATGTGACTGTATTTTGAGTACTTTGAGATAGTTTTTTTAAGGAGGCAGTAAACTATTAAGGTCATAAATCCCCTACATGTCTTTCAGTTTGTCATACTGTGGGGGCTTTTAGGATGCTGTGATGCTGAAAGCTATGCCACAAATATTTCATATACCATCAGGGCAACCCATGGTGGACAGGTTTCAGCTGAGCTTGCAGACCAACACAGACTATGCAGAAGGACTTGGAAGCCCACTCCCAAAACAATTAGCCATAGAAAACTCTATGAATAGCAGAAAAACTGCCAAATATAATGCCAGAGAATGAGCCCCACAGGCTGGAAATCATTCAAGAACCAATTGGAGAAGTATTGCCTCCTCAAAGTAGAGTCTACCATAATGACAGGAATGGAGTAAAGCCACTTGGGCCTTTATTTGCTGATGTGGCATGACTTAAAACAAGAACTTAAAACATTGTATTTGCAACACTGGGTTCAAACAAAAAAAATTGCATGCATAGAACAGTGTTAGGTAGTATTTCATTCTGTTGTACATCGGATTGCTTGACAACACACAACAAGGTCATAAATATGGGTTCCTAGTACAATACAACTGATGTCCTTATAAAAAAGAGGTAGAGACAGCAGGAATGTCCCTGTCTGTGGAAAAGCCATGTGAGGACACAGCAAGAAGGCAACTATCTACAAGCTGGAAGAAAGACCTCACTAGAAGCCAGCCCTTACAGTGGCTTGATTTTGGACTTCCAGCCTTCACAACTATGAGAAATAAACTTCTGTCCTTTATTTGACCTAACCTGCTGTACTTTATTAGAGCAATTCTAATGGACTAATACAATTACTCATAAACATGGCTTGTCTTTCAGAAACTAAGTGTAAAATAAAATATACTCATGTAAAACAATGTTATTATATATAAAGAAATTAACTCAACATGGTGACTGGATTTTTCTTTCTTTCTTTTTTCTCTCTCCCCTTCTGTTATATTCCCTCTTTCTCTCTCTCTCTCTCTCTCTCTCTCTCTCTTTCTCTCTCTCTCTTCCTTCCTTTTTTTTTTCTTGACAGGGTCTCACTATGTAGCTCATTCTGATTTTGAACTCACAATCCTCCTGCCTCAGACCTCTGAGTCCTCAATCTAGATGTGTGTGTTTTACAAATGCACAAAATTCAAACTTTAATGTTATCTCAATATTAAGCACAGAAGAGATTTTAATGACTATGAAAGAAAATATACTGAAAAAATATGAGAGAATGTAACTTGAATATAACATTAGGAAATCTTTGCTTTTCTTACTGCATGGTCCTATACTATGGGTTCCTACTTTTATATTTTCTTGCTCTCTGGAATAGAAAATAGTTTTCTTCTTGAACTCACTTTCCATTATGAATAACAAGATTTATTATCACTTAAGACAAAATGCCTTCAAAGTAATAAAGAACTCAAAATGAGA